>OMKI01002597.1:3231-26659 GCA_900302315.1 Phycis blennoides
TACCCTTTTTGTCATTGTGCGCATATTTTTTTGTTTGATCGCAAACCCCCCCCCCCCCCCCCCCCCCCCCCCCCCCCCCCCTGCCTTTTTTTTTTTTTTTACGCATTCCACTCACATTAGTGCATGCGTTCAAAGTTAACAGGAAATGGATTTGCGCAGAACGACCCCCTGCCTGGCTGGCTGCCGTCGTCTCCGCCGTGTTAGCGCCACATTCGCGGCAACGTCGCCGCTAACACCTCTTGTCGTCACGCGTGCGCAAGTGAACACCGGCCGAGTGCCACGGATCTACCAAACATAAAAGGCCCCGCGCTTCTTTCAATTATGCAAGCTTTATTCCACCCCCTTCCCCCCCCCGCCTCACTTGCCGCCCGCGTCGCCGAAGAACGGCCGCCAGACTAACTAACGCGTGACTTTTGTGGCGCGGGGAAAAAAAAAAAAAGGCTTTTGATGAGGAGGGGAAATCTGCATGTGAAAACCCGGCGAGCGGCAGGTTTTAGCGAGCGACCTCCTGAGACGCGCTTCCCTCTTTGGACGTCGTCACCGCCGCCTTTAGTTTTTTTTTTTTTCTCATTGGAGCGGGCCGATGAAAACCCGGTGAATGGAAGCGTTTTTTTTTTCCTCCGCGCACGCGTCCTTTGAAAGCTTATCTGTGACGCGGTGACTCACTCACTCTCGCACCTTCTGAAGAGGGCATTCTGGGGGAACGGGAGGGGGGAGGGATATTTGTGGTCATATATTTATTTCTTCTTCTTCTCTTCTTTTTTTCTTTTCTAATTAATTTCTTTCAAAGAACATCTAATAACTTCTCAGGCACCCACACGGCCTTACCCACCACCACCACCCCCACCCCAAAACCATCCACAACCACCGTGACGAATACCTCCACCCCACAATCATCACCACCGCCCTTAACCCCACCTGCTCTACCAGCTCCACCCCACAACCATCACCACCGCCCTTAACCCCACCTGCTCTACCACCTCCACCCCACAACCATCACCACCGCCCTTAACCCCACCTGCTCTACCGCCTCCACCCCACCACCATCACCACCACCACCACCACTGATGGGGTGGCGCCATGGTGCCATCTCTCACCTCTCTCTGGGGGGAAAGCATTTATCGATGAGAGCTTTGGCCTCGCATGCATTGTCCCGGTCTGTACAGCCGTCTGCGTATTCCAGCGGGGGGCTGATGCTGCCGCTGGTCGTGTGGTGGTCGGTCACAATGCAAAAAAAAAAAGTCATTTTTATGAATGGCCGCCGACAGTTTAAATACATGAATGCCCTCGGAAAAAAAACTAAAGCACGGCTTCCCAGGGGATTTCATGGAATGAATACAAACCTCAAAAGAAATAAAATGCCCCGGGGGAACAAAAAGTAAAGCTTTGCATTGTGGATGGAGAGGAGATAAGTGAGCAAAGATAAATAAATGCCCCGCGGAACAAAGAATGCGATTTTCTTTCTTTTTACAGCGTTTAGACAAGAGATTGGGAGAAGAAACGGTGGGAAAAATATAAAAACATGACAATAAAAGTGGCGGAGATACAACGTGAATCAATTCCAACAACGGCCAAACTGTTACCATTGTTAGCATCGTTTTTTCCCAGCAAAGCAGCAGATTTTTAAACTCTCGTCTATAAAGTGACATTTACTGAATCAACAGCTTACTTTGTACCTTCTCTTTTTTTTCTCCATCCAAGCAGTACTTTTGATAAAAAATTAAATTAAATAACCCCTAAAAAGTCCTTGAAGTGCTGCCCGTGGCTCTCTTCGTCTCCCCCATATATTTATAAGGTCCTGTGTTGTTTTTTCTCTTCATTTCAACATCTTAAGGTCAGTCCCCCCCCCCATTCATGGACACGGACAAATTGTGAAAGTGTGCGTGACATTTTGGGTCGAGGCACGCACACAAAAAAAGTGGGTGTCTAAAATGGCAGCCCCGTATTGAGGCGAAATATAACTGCTCACGGTTCACTTCCAAGACGTTGTCCCAAAACAAAATGAGGTGTTGATAAAGCATGTACACACAGACACACACACACACACACACACACAACTAGGTGTACACACATAGATAGATAATACACACACACACAGAAAATCCACACTCCATTAGTGCCCAGCAATAGCAATATGACATTTAGGGAGGAGAGAGGCTAGGAGAGACTAGGGAGAGAGAGGCAAGGGGGGGAGAGCGACAGAGAGAGAGAGAGAGAGAGAAAGAGGATCTCTGGCCAATGAAAACACCGGCCTTAATGAAATGACCAGACCAGCGGTGTCAGCTGGCGTGTTTGCCGACTGGCAAAGACATTTCAGAATGCGCTGGCTGTGATGGCTTCCTCTCAATACGTGTGTGGGAGACTTTTTTCTTCTTTTTCGAAAAAAAAAAAAGACCTCAGCCCTTGAAGCGAGAGGTTTCATATTCGAATAATATCAAAGGCCAGGTAGGTAGTGGAAACATTATTAAATTATGCTTAAGAAGTGTGCTTCAGGAGTAATATCAGGATTCACATACCAAGTGTGTTGGAAGTGAGAGTCTCACTGGGTGAAGTTTATAATGTGAAACATAATAAACTACGTGAGAGCGACTTCAAAATGAAGTTAGTTGGTCATTTCATTTTTTTACATTTCTCAACATATAATACGAAAAAGCACCAGGAGGCGCTGAGTGGAAGCAATGCACTCATCTAAACACACAGCGGTTTGAAAACAACGACACTGATTCATACAACACTATATAGCATACACACCATTTCCCGTTGCAATGTGGTCATAAAAAAGATTAAAAGATTAAATCAAGAAAAGAAATCACGAGAAGTAAATACATTTATCCAAATAAGAGTCTGACCTTTTGTGGCGTCCACCTCCGGATCTTGGAGTTTCCTGCAACAAAACACAAACAAACACAAGAAACCACAAGTTAACAAAAAAAAAAAAAAAACATCAACGTTTACCATTGTATCACCTGGAGGTCTCATGTGGACTGTGACGTCGTCACCAGAGGACAGGCTCTTCAAACTCAACCACAGGGGGTTTCCATTGATTAGCCATCCCTGCCGGAGGGAGGGGGGGGGGGGGGGGGGGGGGAAGGGGGGGGGGGGGGGGGGGGGGGGGGGGGGGGGGGGGGGTAGAATATATGCTGACAGGACTGATGGCACCCAGGCCTTGAAGCGGAAATGGAAAGAAAAAAAAAAGATAAAGGAGACTGAAGATAAAACAGAGAATAGAATAGAATAGAAATACTTTATTAATCCCAAGCTGGGAAATTTCAATGTAGCAGCAGCATAAGAATACACAGAATGTAGGAATTAGAAATAAAAATAAAAAGTATAAAATATAAACTAAATATAAAATAAAAAAAAAAAAAGGGGGGGGGGGGGGGGGGGGGGGTGGGTGGGGGGGGAGTGTTCCGACGCTCAACCGAGAGATTCTGGGTTCGATCCCCAATGTCCACAACCACCCCGTAGGCATCCTTGAACAAGACGCCCCCATGTACCCCATGTGACTTGTCGTTTTCGATATAAAAACCCCCCACAAGCTTTACAATAACGACATCAAACTGAAACTGAACTGTACATCAAAAATTGTGACATCAAAAAAATTCAAATCTCAACAGCAGCTTATGCAGTTTGAACATCTTTTAAGGGAGAAAGGTATTCGACACGCTCCCAAATTAGCGACCGCACATTCGATTATCATTCGTTGTGCATTCCTTGCATCCCTAGAGTGAGGGTGAGTGTTTTAGAAATCCTCTCTTTGTGTTCCCTGACAGTCCATTTAGTACAGGGTGGGGGGGGGCGGGGAATCTCTTGAGGCACGCCGTCTTAAAACTCTACAACAGAGCTCTTCATCCAGCACCCCAGCCGACTGACTTGCGACGCCCGGCTCGACCAATCAAATCTCTCGATATGAAAGAAAAAAAAAAAAAAAAAAGAGTAAATTAATAAAAAGCTATTGCGGCGTTGCCTGTGCACTCGGGGTCATGGCGGATATTCCTTTTTAAATAACTAAGAATGATTGGCAGTTTAAAGCCCGACCGGAGCTATGCAAGCTTTAAGAGGGAAAGAGTTTGTTTGTTGAGACAATATGTTGGCTAGCGGTGAGCTAAATCAATCAGCGGCATAACCCTATTCGACATCAATGTAGTCACTTTAGCTGAAGCATTTATGTAATGAAACCAACACTGAACGATAGCTGACGCGTTTATGTAATGAAACCAACACTGAACGTTTGATACTAATGGATGTCGACAAGGTGCAGGTAGAAAAAGCACTAGCCCACTACAGGACCTTGGGGTTTGCGCCAGAACCGACGCTACATAAACACACAAACAAAACTAACAAACAGACCTTTGGCTGTTGGTTAGCAGCCCGTCGGAAGCACTGCTTCAGGCGGACAATGAAAAATGAATAACAAACAAATACAATTATTACTAGCGCCGAGTGTATATGATGTTGAATGCTAATTCCGATGCTGCCGTTTCAGATAAGACGCTTTGCATAATTGCCCCTATTTGTAACGGAAATCCGCTAATCAAATGTTAATGAGTCCCTTTGAAATCGCTGCTCTTTACTGATTGAATTGCCGAGTGGAAGACAAAACCAGAGTGAAAGAAATTGTGAAAGTGTGAAAGAGTGAAGGAATGAAAGAGTGAGTGAACGTCAAAGAGTAAATACGGAAAGAAGGAACGAGAGAGAGAGAGAGAGAGAGAGAGAGAGAGAGAGAGAGAGAGAGAAGAGACACAACAGTAAAGCACCGAAAAGGTGAACGAGCGAGAACCACATTCGAATGGTGGGATAGTGGGGATAATGAGAAGAAAGGGGAAGAGACTGGCAACGCATCAGAAGCGGATGACAAGTGGTGGAATGTTCCGCGCGGTGGGCTCCGTGCGGTCGGCCTTGGAAGGCTTCACGTCCCTCAGTAAACCAGGAACACATGGCCAGGAGAGGGCCTGCCCGCCTGTGACCCTCACAGCCTATGGGAGACGAGATCACAATCTGTGTGTGTGTGTGTGTGTGTGTGTGTGTGTGTGTGTCCGTCCACACCACGCAAGTGCCATGGTTTGAGATTGAGAGACACACATTCGGGAGTATTTGCATGTAGGTGCGCACGCACACACACACACACACACACACACACACACACACACACACACACACACACACACACACACACACACACACACACACACACACACAGTGTCAGTGATCAGCGATCAGTGATCACACAGCCTTCCAGGAAGCCCAGTCAGGGGGCCCTGGTCTCACAGGGAAGCCGATGTGATGGATGAATCCAGTCAAGGAAAGGACGCGTGAAAAGGGAACACGGCGGCCATGTTGGAGAGGTCATGTAGGACCCCTGGGCCTCAGGAGGGTCAGAGAGGCTTTTTGACCGTTGGAATGTCCTTCTGGCAACACTTGGCCCGTGTTCTCTGCAATGAGCACTCTGACGCACACATACTTGGACAGAGACGAGCACTAGAGAGAAACTAGACACACACAGCAGAGTGTGTGTGTGTGTGTGTGTGTGTGGGATCTCACCCAGTCGCTCACACACACAAGCCACATGTTGGTCACTGGTGTTTCCATTCAAACGGAGCGGTAGCACAATAAATGTTATACTACTGTATGTCTGAGAAACCCGTCGCCCGTCTGAAGAAATATCAAATTACGCTCTTCACATGAGTTAGGCTGTACAAGCTGTAAGCGTCTCCCCAATTAAAATACACGAGGAAGAAGGCCAGGACAGGCTTTTCTTCTCCTCCTTCTCCTTCTTGAGACACCAGGCATGGCAGCTCATGTGGGGCTGTTTTTGGGCTACTCTCCATCACCCACGTTAATCCCGGGATATCCCTTTGACAGCAGTTAGGGAAAAAAAAAAAAAAAAAAGTCCGGTACACAGCGTCCACTGCTCTTGTTCTCGGCCCCTTCCAAGCTCCTGTCAGACTGGTGTGGAGAGAGCCGCGAGCACACCTTGCACCTGGCGAGTCAAGAGTGATAAATCGCCCCCCACCCCCCCCAAAAAATAAGCCCAGAACCTGTGATGTGATAGGACACAGATTTTGGGCCGCAGGTTTTTCCATCTCTGCAATTCGGGTCGACTTTGCTACACGCAACAGCGGTCTGAAACAGCGGAGCAAAAAAAAAAAAGAAGTATTTTTAAGCTAGGTGGCACAACGTGCGGTACACGAAGGTCAAGTTGCACGGTCAGTTGTACAATGTAATTTAATTTTGTTGTGTCGTACTTCCTGTAATATCATCGCGCCGCGTGAACGCGGTCGTTGCTGCATTCGCCGTAATTAAAACGTCACAGCATAGGTTAAGGGCACATTTTTTACGGGCGGTTTATTCGCCTTTACGGACGACAGACGGGGCGAAGAGACGGGCGTTGGCCGCGGTTTTAAAAAGAACGCGGAAATGCCATCCACAAAGGTGGGACTCGAACCTACGGCCGCTCCCCCCCCCACATATTGACAACGTCGCTGGCGCCTGAGCGGCTTGATCCGCCCCCTGGTGCGTGTTGAATACCAAAACACGGCCAGAGCATCGAGGCGGGATGGATGCTAGGGGTGCAGGCTACACGCCAGACGTTGCTCTGGGAATTTCAAACATTTGTCATAAATGGACGCACGTGGCGAGCCTGCGTTCAATATCAACCTGCAGGCTTCGTCGGCTGTGTGTGTGTGTGTGTGTGTGTGTGTGTGTGTGTGTGTGTGTGTGTGTGGGTCTGTGCGTGTGTGTGTGTGCGCGCGTACATTTCACACTTATTTTGAGAACGCTCGCTGTCCAGACTGTTCCTGCATGTGAGTGCAGTGTTCGGGTGTATCCATCATCAGAGAGATTTCTGTAAAATATAACCATGCCGCAGGTTTTCTTCCTGGCGCTGTAAAAGTGGAAGAGAGCGCGCTGGAGACCGCTGAAGCGCAACAATCCGACCCATCTGGGAAATAAATCCCGGCGGAGCGAACAGAAGCCGTCAGTCAACGAAACCCATTTAAATGTCTTCTCGGGTCCTCTCGCTCTCTCTCTCTCTCGCTCTCCGAAACTGCAGATTTCATACAGTCGTCAGATTTCAGATCAACCCGTTCAGAACGCCAGAACATCTTATTTTGCAAAAAAATTAAATGAAAACGTGCAGCGATGGTTATAGACGCCTTTCAAAGTTTCAGTTTGGCACATGAACCTCTGCATTCAATTAGAATCTAATATCTCTCGAATGGTTTTTCAAACCAATGCATTTACATGTTACATGCAACTGCCACATTCACACACACGTTGAATACAGAGCCTGTCCTGACCTTATTTTTCTATTTTTAAAAACATTCTGATATTTTGTCAAACCGCAGGAAAAAAAAACCCAGTCTCATACAGATAGATTTAACACTGAACACAGCCTCCTATTAAAGTATTGGTGGCGACATGAGACAAGCGCATTAGCCTTGAGCTTTGATACTACATGATACCAGACACAGGGTAGTGGGTAAAGGTCCAACACTTGTATGAAAGGAGCCCTTTTGCTGCTACATGGACTTTCATCCGCATCGACTTGCAGTGAATTCAGATACATGTCATTAAAGGAGCCGAGGTAGGGGTGAGGGATTCTTGCTCAAGGATGCTGCCATGAAGGGGCATTTAGCAGACGCTTTTGTCCAAAGCGACTTACAATCAGTACATTTTGTGGGGTTCGACATGTTGGACAGTTGGAGGAGGGGGATCGAGGGGATCGAACCGGGTGGACAGAGCGGGTCCACCCGCTCTGTCCACCCGCTCTACCCACTGAGCTACTGCCGCCCCCCCTTACATGTGGGGGGAATCAGTGGTTGGAAGTCAAACACCCCAGGCCACTGATCCCAGTCCCCCCCCCCCCCTCTTCCCCTACAACATTTCTGTTGAAAGGAAATTGAATGTAAAGGGTGAAAAAGAATGCAGAATTGAATGCGAATTACATTTTGGCCGGTCTTTCCTTGCCCTCCAGTGGGCTCTGACTGAGGGGGGTGTCGTCTAACGGGGCTCTTGAGCTCTTTGAGACTGCAACGTGTGCGTACGGCTTTACCAATGAAACCCAAAACGATGGGCTCACAGGAGCTTTGTGAACCATAAACTATAAATCTTTTGACAGTCCCGTAAAGTTCCAGACGGCTGCAATGATTTGTGACAACAAGCAAGTACTAGTGGCAGCACTGGTGTGTTGTGCTCCCTGTGGTTAGCACAGCGTGGGCTAAAGTGAAGCAGGACCTATGGGGGGGCTTCTTACCGGCAGCAGGAAAGGAGTGGGGGTCATGGCCTCGTTCTGGACCGTGTTGGCCTGGACCAGCTGCTGCTCCATCTTCCTCTCCCTCTCACCACCGTCATCATCCTCCAGCTCATCCAGACTCTGCGGGCGAGAGAGAGAGAGAGAGATTGTTATCATTCATTGTTATTTATAAACTGTTGTAGATTTCTTTTGTTTATATACAGTACATTGTATGTGTTTGTAATAGGAACATGTTTCTTGTCAAGTCTGTAATGGGCAATTGAACCCAAAACAGTTTTTTGGGTTCATTAAACAGTGTAATATGGCGTGACCGTTAACACAGTAATCAGCCATTTTGTCACCGTTACTAAAATAAGACCATATTGTAGAGAACACAGGTGTAAATCCGGTACTAAAAAAGTACCACAAGTTTCTGTGGGTCGTAACATGCTTACTAGAACTCCGGACAGAGAGAGGATTAGACATCTGTTTGGGTATTGCATGAAGTTAGGTTAAACTTGAAACCGATTTAAAGTGGAGATGTTCATGTTAATCCATAGGTTTGATTTATCATCCCATGACAAAGCATTAATGTACAAATGTGAACTTTTTTTTTTTTTTTTTACTTTTTCCATTGGATAACCATTAATTAAATCAGCTAATGTCAGCACTAATACTTTGTGTGAACATGAAATACAAGAACAACACCGCAAGCATTAGAAACATCTACATTGAGTCACGTTTGTTTGCCCATAATCCAGCAATCTTAGTCAAAATGTAAGCCTTTTGTGGGAATACATTCCATATTGTAAGCCTTTTGTGGGAATACATTTCATATTGTAAAACCACCCGTCTCAATCTCCATGACGTGCACATTTAGGGTTGTCGAGTTCAAACTACTGAACTGAAAAGATGAATGAAAGAAAAACATATGGATGTAGGAATGTAACGATTTATTAGAATACGTGTTATTCTTAACCGTTGTCCTCATGCCAAAGATATTATTTTTTCTGTTGACATTTTGACAAAGCAAAAATAATCCAAAAAAACTTTAAGACAACTGTAGGACAAAAGCATAGGGTTGAACTTTGGTTAGAGGGTGGAGGGGAAGTGTAACCTGCCGTCTAATTGGCGGAGGTCATTCACACACAAGAGTGTTGCTAACCTCTGGCTCTGAATGCCAGTCAGTCATCTCCTAACTAATCCTCTGTGTCAGAGATCACATAGGCTTCCAGCAACCCCAGTCATGGGCCCTGGCCTCACAGAGAGCCGATGTGATGGACGAATCCAGTCAAGGAGAGGAGGCAAGTAAAAGGAATTCGGCAGCCATGTTGGAGAGGTCACGCTGTACTTCTGGGTCTCAGGAGGGTCAGAGAGGCTTTTTGACCGTTGGAATGTCCTTCTGGCAACACGGGTCCGTGTTCTCTGCAATGAGCACTCTGACGTTCAAACACTTGGACAGAGACGCGCACTAGAGAGAAACTAGACACACACAAGAGTGTGTGTCAGTAACACACACACACATTCTCAGACACACACTAAGACCCAGCATGATGGCAAACTTTGACATAAAGGTGAGGAGACAAGCCTTCACGTCTGAGTGAGTTATTTCGCACACTGCCTGGGAAAGCTTGCATCCTGGCACCTAGTAGACACACTGTAGAACCACGACAGCTCAGACCTCTGTCCTCCAGCTAGAACCATGATCAATACAGCCCATCAGACTCCAATGGCAGCAGCTTGATGGCACCGGAGAGGGGCTGTTGTTACCCCACATCACAGCCGTTTCCCCACGTAACGTTTCCTACATAACATGGGCATCATGTAGATAACTACGTATGCAATCTACAAACAGGGTTATCAAGGTCATCGAGTCTACATACATCACTGTTTGAATTATGACCTAACCCTGGATATGCATAACCTGGGCATAAACACTGCCAATTATCAGACAATGAAAACTCTGACATTAGACTTGTCGTTATATACGAGCACGGGGCCTGACTTCCTATTTGCATTGCTTGACTGAACTGCGCCGGAACCTTATCAGGTGCATTAGTCAGAAGGCGGTGATCATAAATACAATGGATGGTGGAAGACCACCAGCTTGAGGAGAGTGGGACACCATGGAAAAAAAAAAAATAGTCAGTCCTTCCTGCTCTACATTATGTGGGCCCAACAAAGGGCGTCCAACTCAAACAGAGCGTGTTTTAGTGGTAAAAATAGCTCTTGCGAGGCCTGCAAAATGAAGAAAAATGCAGTCATGTGCGAGGCACTTCCGGCATTCTTTTTGCTGCAGTTTATCAGCTGTCCTTGGAGAGGGGGGGGGGAAATCACAGACATTTCCTTCTGGGAAACTCGTAGCCTAAACGCTCATGCTAGCAGTCGCCTCATGTGTGGAACCAGAAGCAGGTTACACAGCACCTCGTTTCTCCCTCTGCATCCTCAGGAGTCCTCATCCGTTTAATTATCGACTTGGAGCTACCGGAGCACAGGTGGTTTGGTGAAAAATATTAAATAAATAATAGATAAAATAAAAACTGTCGCGCCAATAATGAGATCCTAAACAACAGGGATACCGCATATATGTGGAGAAAATCAAACAGAAGTCAGTAGCTCTCCATTTGGGTGACTCACAGCCATGCTATGCACAAGGCAGCTCCAAAAGCACTCGACTCTGCAATGTTTACTTTGGAGCCAAGGATTGGACCGTTTTGTAGGATTCTATGCATTGCTTTGCACTCCAAATAAAGGAGTAAACGGTGGCCACACGGCCATATAAGGATAAAGATTAAATATCGGACAATATTCTGTTGTTTTTCTTTTCCGTTCAGACATCCTGGTAACAGTAATGGTCCATGTACTTCCTTGGCCATTACCTAAGAGAAACCAAGCCTGTGAGAATAACACAGTGGATGAGTGATGTTTTGATGCTGTGCTCTGGGCAATCAGTCAAACAGGGCCTTCACAATGGAGAGGGTATAACCAGCTATGACAAATGCCGAAATTTGGCCAAATAGATTTAGCCTAGGTAAATTGAAGAATGTACAAACACACCAAAAGAAACAGGTTGAACACCTTGAGATTCACACTCTGGTAAAATAAATGCGTGCCGATTGGTGCAGCCCCCATCCACCCCCATTGTTTCCTGTTGACAGGAGAGTGCAAGCTCCTTCATAAAAAAAAAGTGCTTACCTTTCAAAAACAATAGGGGGGGGGGGGTTCCAGTGTCTCGCTTTGTTAGGACTGTGTGTTGTGGTTGGAAACTCGTTTTGTTTTGAAGGCCAGGAAACTGACCGGCCATCTATCATCCTGAAGCATTAGCCTTGGCAAGAAGGGATTTGTATTGCATGTGAATCTCGAGTCCGCGGCGACATCAGTGTGGATCATTAACTTCCCCGCGTCTGTACTTTAGTTTCCCAGTCACTTCACTCCTCGGCCGACGCGTCTAACCGAAGCGACTTGTGGCGCAGTCCTTTCAGATACACGTCAAGAATGGGGGAGGGCGTCTTGGATCGCCAAGGTGGGCTGCGGGCGCCGGGATGATTGTCAAAGGTCAGGTCTCCTTTAATTCTATTTCCTGTCTGCCAATTCAATGCAGAGATTACAGCGAGGTGTGTGGCTCGATTGTGGCATCGTCACCACATGACGCGGCCAAACCCAGTTCTGGCAACTGAATGTGTGTGTGGGGAGAGTTTAAACAACCGTTTCCTGAAACTGTCTCTTTAAAGTGTGTCTGCAGTGTTATTAGATTCGTTTTTCCTGACAAACCTTTCCTTGCTATCCCGATTGAACCAAACCAAAATTATTTATTTTTTGCCAATGGCAGTCTGACGATCTTCTGCCATTAATTATAACTTTTAAAGACTTTCTTGTAGTGACTCGGGATGAAACCCAACTGGAGAGAGATGCCGGTTGCCTTGACAGAGTGCCAGCGCCCTGTCCACTTAAAGCCCTGATTTATCTACAAACAAGACAGGGCCACATCCAGCAGCTTCCTCTCTCCAGGCATCAGGCCTCCTATACTGCAGGCTTAATCACAAATTAACCTTCTGGCTTCGGGCCCCCAGCACTGCGACTTCATTAAGTTGATGCTTGGGAGAAGGGGGAGGGGATGGGTGGCTTCAGGGGCGCAAAAGATTGGCGGCCATTGATGTCCGCTCGCTTTTATCACCCCAGCGCCAACTAGCTTGGCGCTAATAAGGGCCCAATGTTAGACACGGTAACTATGGCGATGCCTGCGAGGACGGACAGACCGTGGAGAGCTAGGGCTGTTGAGTGAAGTTCAGAGAGTGGCATGGTGGTCAGTCTCACGTCAGGCAGAGGTATGCTGCTGACTGTGAGGGCGACACCACATGCGACTTGCGGTGAAATCAGATACATGTCGTAAATGGCCAGCCGGGGGTCAGGGTCATCTTGTTAAAAGGGCGCCAATGGGTAGGTTTCGGGGATTGGGGGTCTTTCAGCTGGGCAGCTGGGCATCAAAGACCTCTTCCAGCAGAATATACCAGCAATTTCCCTGGATGATTTCTCCACCTCCACGACCATTAGTGTCGATGCAAGCCACAATTTCAGGATATTGGGGTCTCTGGTGCCTCATTCCGTTGGGATGAAATACAAAGCCTTGCTTGACTACACGTTCCTTCATAGGAGGTTAACTGAGGACAGCGGGTAAAATTTTATCCAAGAAATTGTCATGCAGAGAAGCTTATATTGGCTACAAACCGCATGCACTTGTTTTTAGAAACATTCTTCATCAAATCGGGGTAGTTTTTAGGAACATTCTTTATCAAATTGGAGTAGTGAACATTTTGGCCTTGAACTTATTCAACCAAACTCCCTACAGCCTCCTGTGAGCAGTGAAACTAAAGGGCTATATTTTAATTAACAATAGCGCAATGGGGACCATTCCTTCCCCTGGGAATTTATTTTGAAACAGGTTGGTGCAACAGTAGTACATTATAAAAAAAAACAAAAACAAAGCCCTTATCAAACCATCATCAGAGCCCCAGAGGGTCTGTTGACCTCCGGTGCAGCAGAGTTGGCATTCCTTTCAATGTGAGAAAGTGTTCTGTTGGCGGGGCTAGCACAGCTAGCTGCGCACAGGGTCTTCTACAGTCTGGAACAGCTTCAATATCTCAGAAAGTAATGGCCCCTCAAGTGTGCCTCTGGTATGCCAAGCTTGTTCGTTGCCGTTTTACCTCCACAGTCTGGGTTTTGAACCGAGCTGGTCAAGAGTCAGTCAGAGTTCACTGGCTTGGAAGTGTTCTTTTATTTACATCAAAATTATGAACACATTTTTCCCTCAGTTTGCATCATTAAGCATTGCATACCTTCAATCCCCATCCTGCCTGCCTGCCAGTATTTTGATTGGCATGTTTATAAATGAATAATTGAGAGCTCTTCCACAACAGGGCACTGGCTTGAAATGTTAATGAATGTTTTGGAGGATTCACTCAACGGGAAAAGTTCACTCTTTTCTTGGGCAAAGTTGGTAGCTACTGGCTGCCTTTTGGTTCTGGATCTATGGGGACGGGTAGTGGGCCTACTGTACTAATGGTTGGCTTCATCCCCGAGCCAACCCGCCCCTCAACCCTGGCTTCCAGCCCTCTCAGAACTGAATCCCACATGTTCCAAATCACCGGAGAGAAAGTTGTCATTAATCATTGGGAGAGGCTTATGTTTAAGGCTTTTCTCTTAGCCAGCAGGGCCATGCCAGAGCTGTGAGTGAGCTATGGGGGCCTCCCAACTTAAGCCATCTAAGCACCCCCCCCCCTTTTTGTGGTACAAAAATGAGGTTGAAAAGACGTAGGAAAAGAGGAAATGTTACATAACCTTCCTCTCGCTTTTTGACATTAATTTAACGACCTTTAGCTCGTAACATACACAGAAACCTAGAGTTTGCTAATTTGCCGAGTCCCTGCGTAGAGCCGAGCTAGAGGGCATTACTTTTCTTGTCACGCTAATCCTCAAAAACATTCATTACCATTTCAACCAGCTGTGGATGAGCTCTCAATTATTCATTAAAAACACTCGAGTCAGTCCAAATACAGACAGGCAGCGTGTGGATTGAAGGTAAGCAGTACTTAATAAGTTGAGCGCTGAAAAACAAATTAATTTGCAGGTCTTGTGAAAATTGTCAGGAAAACAGGGGGAAATGTTATGACTGCACATCGTTGAATGCATTTATTTGAATGCAGTGCCAATTTAGAGAGATTACCGAGTATTTCTTGATTGCACGGCAATGACTTTTGTTTAGAAGCTATCCGACTGTTTGAGAAAATATATTTTTGCCACAGAGAATTGTCCATGTTTACAAATGTTCATCAGCGACAGATACAGACTGCTAATTTACCACTACATAATACATGGCTGGCTGAGTCTGTATGCTGCTGCCCGTCTTGTAAACAAAACTGACAAACAATTACATTGCACTGTGAATAACATTTGGTTGTGTGCATGAAAAGGATTACATTTAGAACAGTGTTCTGATAAAGCTCTGAGAAAGTGGGCGTAAATATGTGTGTATAATTTACTGAATCTTGACAAGAAAAAGAGTTACCGTTTTTCCCCCAATGAAACCATCCCAGACATTCTTCCTTCCCATTCTACATGAAGTGGAAACACTCTAACCCTGGGCCAATAGCGAGACAACCAGATTATCCTAATTGGCCAAATGGGCCACCTCATCAATTGTGCATCTCAAGGCTCGACACAAGACACACAGGGTGTGAGTGAAGGGGAGATCAGGTTCTGCCAGTCACAGCAGAAAGTTCAGCAGTCCGTTTCTCTCTGTGTTTTGAGGAGAGTGCGGGAGACACACAGCAGCACTACTCTAAACAACCATGAGGCAGAATAAGTGCAGGCGATGAGAGGGTGTAGATCAAGATGACCATGGGCTCAGCCAGGAGGACCCCCGCTGAGAAGGACATTCCCAGAATAAGAATATTTAGTTAATAGGACATTATGTATCTTACCCTCTCCCAGAGGCTCATGGTCAGCTAAAGCTGGGCATGCATGACTGCACACAACACACACACACACACAGGACTCTGACATCGAATGGTATCGAATTCAGTTACATGTGCAAATGTATCAAAACCACACAGTAAAAAATTGAGTGTCAATATGTCAACCTATTTTAACCTATATAGAGTATTGCTATATGGAGAGTTAGTCTGCTCTCAGAGTAGAGTTGAAAGTCAGTGTTAAATTCTGCAGACATGCAGCGAAAAATTCTACTCTACGTGATGATTACGCGGCAGTTTGCACACAGCCGCAGATTAACTTTCTCCATTGTGGTGCCACAGTCGGATGACATTCCCATGCTGGCAACATCAACTAAACACGACTTTTATAGATTTATTGATGTCGATTGAGGACATTTTGCTGACATGTACCCTTCGCTTTGATGATATCGTCAACTAGCTGCTGTCAGTTCAGAAGTTCAACATTTTCTCATCGAGTCAAGATGCACCTATATCACACGTTAAATACGTATGTTTTCTGAATGCTGCTGAAACAAGAAGTATAAGTGCCGCCGGGCTTATGGCAAAATTTTAACAACGAATTAATTGTTTTATTAGTATGCTAATCGCCATTAAAGCTAATCGCACATTAGCTTCCATGGTAAGTGTGCAAAGTTACCTCTGTGTGCATTCAGTGAACTCTACTGGTTTATACCGTTTAACCCAAATGCTAAAGAAACATACTGATTTAGACTTCATAGTTATGACTGTAATGTAATGACAGTAATGTAATGTGTATTTTGTGTTTAATATAAGTAACAGCGAGCTATAGTTTGTATTGTGTATTAAATTTAGAGCACAGAAAAATAAACCTTTATTATTGAGCTCAGATGGTTTCAACTACGGTAGTTATTACTTTGCCTTATTACTTTAAGGCAAAGTAATAACTAACAATTATTAGCCTCAAATCAGCATTTATCTGATATTCTACTGTTAACTTTAAGGAAGACTGCAGATAATGATGACTTCAAGGAATTATTTTGAGAGCAATATACAGTTCCAGTTTGAACCTATAAATTAATTATAACCGCAAATTATAGTTAAGGCAATTAAGTGACATGTCTGCTATCTTCCTGCTGCTACATCTGCTACCACCATCTGCGCAAGGACGAAAGAGGCCAGGAAAGATGTCTGCATCTCAAGCTGTCGATAACCTCTTCAGATTCCTAAAGGTATGCTGTGCTATGCTAACAGTTGTTCAAAATATACTTTCCATCACCTCAATTCTATGCACAGTGAGGTGATCTGCTATTGTCAGAGGTTGGTCATTAAATACTGCTGTTGAAAGTGTTTTGTTGTAGGCTGGAACCAGCATACAGCAGCATCTAGACAACATCCCCAAAAGCAGTCAGCCCTACCTGCTTGCTCAGGGACCCACAAGAAGCAGCATTCACGCCTTCTTCATTGTGATTGACAAGCATGCACTTCCAAGTCAGGTTCAGTGGGAGCCCTTGGCGAACTCTTTAAGGCTTATTGTGTGTCTTCGGTACGTCATACAGTTCTTCCCTGACCGACTTGTTCACTTTTCTGCAAACAACCATTTTCAACATTGACGTTGGAGAAACAAAGGAAACTCCCAGAGTTGCAGAGTTACGAGCAAGAATGGTGCATTAGTATCCGTTGAGATCGAGCAATGAAGTGTTTTCTTTGTTTCTTTCATGTCGACAGCCTGACTTATCCCAGGCCTTTTGACATACAAATGTCATACGGAGTATAACACAGCTGTTTCTGTCCTCCCATAATGCTTTCTCTGGTGAGCATTATAGCACTGTGTTGTAAAAGTGTTCTATTAAAAGTGACTAAAATGCTTTTACTGTAACCTACGTTTGTATTTATTTCCATTTGATAGCTTAAATCATAGGATTTCAGTAATATGGCATCATAGTAAAATAGCATCACATGACCTAGATGTAAAGAAAATAACACTGTTGAGAAATAAAAATGTAATATTACACATTAGAGTGTAATTTTTAAACTAAATTTGCTCTGTAAAGTGTAATAATTTTACTCTGAACAGTGTGAAAAAGTCAGTGTTAAATATTTTTGCACATTTCATTGTTAATTTTGACACTTGAGTACAATTAACTCTGAAATGTCTGAAACTCTGAAACTTTTCAGAGTTAGAGGCCAGAGGCCATACTGTAGAGTAGTTTTGACTCTAATTTCGAGTGGGACCAAATGTTATCTGAAACAGAGTTAAATTCAACACTCCAAGAGTTAAATGAACACTCCGTTTTTTACTGTGCACTCCCATGCATGGATTAATGAAGATCAGTTACAAGCAGAACGGTACTAAAAATGTCTCAAAAATGACTTCCTGAAAACTGACCCTAGACATCTTCACACATACTTTGTGGGTAATAGGAGCGCCCAACCACAGATAACAATTTAGCCTTGCACTGTCTGGACGCCTTCGCGGGTACAACACACAGCAGATAGATATAACATCTGCCCCGTCTCCGCCCGCAGACAGAGGCAGCCGTAACTCAAGACGATGACACAGGGACAGTTGGGGAAGTGCGGTGTGTGTGGAGTGGAGAGAGAGAGAGAGAGAGAGGAAGAGAGAGAGAGAGCGAGAGAGACCTAAACCAAATCCTGTTTCTTCAGACCAGAGGGGTTGGTGGTTACAGTGGTGCTTGCAGGGTTCTGTGTAGGATCAGACAACAGAATGTGTTACAGGGCGGTATTATGGATGTGGGTCTGGGGATGTTTTGTATAACTCGTTGTTTTGTTTAGGAATTCACTTCCTCTTCCATCGCCTCTCGTTTCTCGGTCACAACCAGTCTCAGAAATCTCCCCTGCTCATCGGTTCAGCATAACTTGGTTAATATCCACTAACTCAACATCAAATTAATTTGGTGAGGGACGTTTCATGACCATTTAGAATGAAACAATCTATGTTTTACCTCCAATTAATGAATAAGCATTTAGCAGAGTATAGTCTCAAAAAATTTTAAGATCAAAGTTTCCAACTGTTCCAAATGCTGTGCCGAATGCCGAATGATATGGTTGTGTATATGTAACATCCAAGTGGCCCAAGTATGTTGGTATTTCCAAAAGGCGATATTATGAGATATAATACTGTAAAAGAGTGCGTTTGTGAATGCGCTGATGGAATGTCATGGACAGCCGCAGGGCAGTGAAAAGGACGGTTGCCAGGGGCGACTGATTTTTTGCATCCTCTGACGGCGGCTTCGTGGCGGCGGACAGTTCCTAACGGTGACCCCTGAACCCCCCGGGGGACGCTTGGCTACAGCCTCCCCTTTTCTTACAAAAAGAAAACATCTCCTCCTTTGGAATTCTCGGTATCCGCTGTTCAGTGAGCTGATGTACCTCCTCCTTCTCTAGGGCATATGGGCACAATGCCAAGAATGCCAGTTAGAAAAGGCCAGCAGCCTAGCAGCATCCCTTAGACACTAGATCACCTAGCAACCAGGCGCCCAACACAGCCGGTCCTCATCCTAATTGGCCGTGGCAGCAGCTATAACATTTAAAAGAATATATATACACATCACCCCAGAGCCCTCGATAATGGTCGATTATCATGGACTCCACCAAATTCATCTGGTAAAAAAATATATCTTTGTACCATCTTGAAATGTATTCTTCTTCAACTGAAACGAACATCCACCCTCCACCCCACCTGTTTTGATTGCCTTTATCTCCCAAGTCACTGGTAATACGAGTTGAATGCCATTCAGGCTCTTGGAGTTCATTGGCTGACGTCTTTTCAAGGAAGAGTCTTTGAGAGGATCGGGGGAGGGGTCAAGACACACTGGTCCGACTTGTATTCAGCACTTTCCTAAACTTGCGGACTATTCAGGTTTCACAGAAAAAGCCGAGGACAACGCTGCTGGGAAAGAGGAGAAACCAGTCTGGTCCAAAAGGGCAGAACCCAGGAAGCCAACAAAAGCCACGCTGACCTCTACATGTCGTGAGAATAGTGTTCCCACAAATCATCAAGTCTGGCTTATGTTTATTGGTCACAGGCAACATTTGATGAATACAGTTATATGTACCCATGTAAGTCATTTACCTTGTAAATTATCTATTGTAGGTACAGTATTTCTATTATAGAAGATTCTGAATTGTTTTCATTTTATACAGACTCATATAGATATATATATGTGCAAATATACATACATATACATACATACACATATCTTGTTTAAAAAAATACATTATTGTATTTTGTATAATTCATATTTTTATTATTATTATGCATAAAATTATTATTTTGTTGACAATATGAGCTGTCATCAATAAGGAAAATACAATGTAGGTTTTTACTGACACAATCCCACCAGGGGTTACGTTTTATACTAAGGTTTATACGGTTACTCATTAAATTGGTGGTTGACGACCACGTTAGCTCCGAGGAACGCTAGCCCTGCAAAATTCGTCCAGCAAACAAGCCGGCGCTCTGTGTGTGCGATGGGATACTAAATCCCACCGATGATTCACAATTTCAGAGCTTGACCTTTTCAATACAAACCTTTGTCTAATAGTTTGAAATAGCCTTTTTTTTTGTTTAATAGGCAACAACAAAAAAGCAGATGAAAAGAGAAAGAGGGCCGTACATGTTTGGTGGGTTTTCAGGGTAATTTACAATGGGAACAAAAAACCCACCAATGTCAAAATCTGTTGTCTCCTTGTATTGTGTTTTGTATAACCTCAAGATAGATTACGCTAACAAATACCAAATAAGCGCGGTGGTCTGCTCTCAGAGTAACCAGAGTGGAACGAGAGAAGGGCATAGTCCCTTGTAAAAATGTTTTAAATAAAACTGCCTGCAGTCCACTCTTAGGTACAGCGATTAGTGAAAAGAGTTGAACTTGAAAAGTTACAATTTCCTGTTGAGTGTTTTACGAGGACATGACAGTTGGAGGGCAGTTCCAACGCCCTCATTAAGGAGATAATGTCTTGTAGAAAAACTAAATGGCTACGGCATTCGGTAATTGTGCGCCGTTTTATCTCTTCAGATGGAGTGTCCAGATTTAAAAAACAGGTCTTTTGACGTCTTGCCCTCCAATGAGCTACGGTACAGTCGTTCAGTCTTTTACGATAAAACTCAAAAAGCTCACATGCGCATTCAAAAAGTAAAAGGAAATCTTTCACGACATTTCAGCATGAAATACCATCCAGATACTTGTATCTGGTCTGTGGCTTTATCACTATGGGTCGGAAAAAAATACGCACCAAACCGAAACGGCACTATGCATGCATTAGTGGACATTGTTCTTATGCTTGCATGCCATCCCATCTGATAGCAAACGCGTTTACTGAATAGCCGCGTACTTACACCTGCCGCGCGGTGCTTAAGCAGGGCGGCTTGTATGGACGTCGTTAGCGGTGGCGCTGCGCGAAATACACTTGCTTGGTCTGAACAAGAGCGCGCCCACTCTGCCAGGCTAGTGTACCACTTGGCACAGCAGGACAAGTGGCTCTGGGAATGCCATTAGTGTGCCCAAAACACACACACACACTCAGAATACCAGAGTCTTCCTGTCTACGCCTAACTAGCTAAAGCCTACTTCCTGTTTGATAGCCGTCGTTTTTGATCCCTCACGGGTTCATCTTATCAGTTTGAATAGAGGGATAAGTTCTGAGGGAGGAGTGTGTGTGTGTGTGTGTGTGTGTGTGTGTGTGTGGCACACACTGCACTTTAGTCATTCTTGTGTTTCTAGACAAGAAAGACTAAAGTGCAGAGGAGGCTTGAGAGGTGCAGGAAGGAAGGATGGAGGAATAATGGTGGTGGTGGTGGCGTGTTTGTGGACAGGGACAGGAAATAACAAAGCATCATCACCACATTCCTCCACCATTTGGTCCCAGTTAGAAAGGAAAGGAAGACAGAAAGAATCCAAAACAACATGTAAATGCACCCAAGGAGAGATGCCCCCCAACCCCCCCTAACGTAACACAGAACAGTGAGTAATCCTTGGAAACTTAAAAAAAAACTATAAAAAAAATACTTGTCAGGTTATTGGCTGAACAGCCCGTCTATCAACATCCATCACAAGCCGTCCATTGATTATAGTGATCCCAACTCCATGCCAAGCTCACTGGTAGGACTGCATGTTCAGATTCCTGTGGGTTTGGGGCCTGGGACCTACATCTTCTCTGGGGCACTGTTGAGGTCATCACCTCCGCCTCCAGCCGAGATGAGACTATTTATGCAAACCTGTGTCTGGGAACATCTGGGGAAGGTATTAAACCTGTGCGGGCAAGCGATAGCTCCAAAACAAGCCAGACTTGTTTTGGTCTGTCTGGCCGCCACATGCTTCCAGTGAGTGTCCGAAAGTGAAGGATTGACTGCTTTTCCTGTTTGTAGAGGACGAAGAAGACGAAAGTGGACTTCTCTTCCTTGAACACAGACTACTTATAAAAATGGATCACTTAAATTATTGTTATTATCATTGTTTTAACTAAAATCAGACTTCTAGCATGCACCTGAATGGAACTACTTAATGTTCTGGGTTTGAAAGAAAAAAGAAAAAAAAAAGTCACCCAACATCTGCAATCTACCTGCAGGAATCCTTCAACAAGAGGCATAAGCCCTACCTGCTAATTAATAACCTGCATCTGAAATCCGCTCTGGGTCCGAGCACCTATAAGTAGTGTTGTGGATATTTTTTGAGCCTGCGGGCCAACCTTCACAACTCACTACAGCGTCCACAGACTGCAAGCCAAGATCTCCACACAGTGCAGCGTGCAAGGCTATCATTTCAACCTTATAAACAGCACTTAGAGAACCTCAAGCTCCACGGGGAGCTGGAATTTAACTGTGTGTGGGGGGGGGGTTTGTTCTGCTTGGCGATCACACGAACCCCTGCAACACGCACAGGAGACGGTACGACGGGGCCTGGTGCGAACTCAACGTATATGCATGGGGCAAAGAAATCAAACTTGAATAATCAGATTCGCCTGAACTTGACAGCAAAACAGAAGCCAACAAGCATGACGAGTATGAAGAGTTAGTCTGTCAACAGTCCCCCTATCCAAGTAGAGAGAGAGAGAGAGAGAGAGAGGCAACAGTTACTTTTACTCCAGCGCAACAGTCACAGTTACTGACGCACCACTAGCTAATAATCGTTTTGTTTGCCGGCGGTGACAGCGAGGTTGCCATGGGAACGTGAAACAAAAGAAAACAGTGTGACGTCGCGCCTGCAGATGGCTTATCTCGAGCGCCCGCAAAAGACACACAAAAACACACACACACACACACACACAGAAGTGTATCGGCCGACATACGTAAACTTTATGCATCGCCCCGATCCACTGCAGGCCTGCCAGGGCACGTCGACAGGCCTCGCCGGAGTGTGCACACCTAGTTTTTGTTTAAAGAGGTGGGCGAGGTTGACTCGCCGCATGGAACCACCGGTGTAGCAGCAGAGGAACGCACGCAGGCCTGGCGACGATCGTCACGCAGTCAAACAAGGGCGGCGACCCGCGCGTTTTTTTATCGTCCGCTGAGAACGGCCGACGGACGGCTTTGGCGTCTCAAGCAAAACAGAGGACACTTCAATGAGGGGGTCTTGACTGTTAACCGACAGCACTCCTAAATCTATTTCAAAAGGAGAACCGTTTGACGTGCTCGCGTGGCGGGGAGACGGCTCCGATTTGTTGGGAGTTCGAAAGAATAAAAAAAAAAAATTAAAAAACCCGGAACGTTCCTGGGGCTGGACCTCCGCCGCCACACAGACCACAGGAACAGCGCGCACTCGTAACTGTTGAAATGAACGCCGTAACCGCCGGTTATCACGGCAAACACGCCCGCCGCCGCCGCCGCCGACCCAAACCCGAGGCCGCGCTCCGGGCCCACCGGGAACTTTCTTTGACGTTTGGAACCATGAGGACGCGGCCAACGGGGGGTGGCTCCCTGGTCTTGTTATGACAGGCCTCGTCTGACATGTACTTAGCTGTGAGAAGGTACAGATGTGAGACACACAGAGAGAGACAGCGAGAGATCCTTTTATGTTTTTTTTTTTGGCAGGGCTCCTGTTCAATACAAGCAGATAGGGGCCAGAGAACCAGGTGGGCCTCCTTCCAGTATGAATTGTGGCTGAAACAGAGGATGACGGGGGGGGGGGAAAGCGAGGTGGGGGGGGGGGGGGGGGGGTAGTAGGTTGGCCGCAGTGTCTGACAGGTCCGGCCTGAGGTGTGGCGG
>OMKI01002616.1:1130-13797 GCA_900302315.1 Phycis blennoides
AAAAAAGTTCCTCGAACCTCTTGATCCTGCATTTCAGGGTATGAGAAACTATTTCCTGTCATGCATCCAACGGGAGCACAGCTATTTTTTTTTTTGCTTCCCGACTGACGGCTGCCAGCGAGACGGGCAGGTATGAGGCGTGTACCGACAAGACGGTGATAACCGCTTCCCAGGCTACAGCTTTATGTCAATTCAACAACTACCTGCTTACACAGAAAAACACTACCTCGCAGTGATCCAATGGGGGCACAGCAGGCTCTCACTCCGCAACAATTGCATTGTTGCACAAAAGGCAACAGGTCAGGGTTGTACTGTGATGAATGTGGTGATCGATATCTCAAATTAAAAAGCTGCATGTTGCCATAATGAGTATTTTTTTTTTTTTCCATCGAGTGTATTTGTAGCCACGATGGTCACGTTTGGAGACCGGGGTGACTTTGGGATGGATTCACACCGGGCTATCTATCAACTTGTATTAATCTCTGAAACAGAATTGCAAACATTAATTAAATTGTCACATGCAAATTTGTGTCACATTTATAGGTCAACCGGGCCTCTAAGGTCACAATAAAACACAGCCAATGAAGACGAAGGCATATCAGAATGCCAGGTCAATGTGCACAAATCTCTGGCAGCGATGTTGGAATGATTTTGTGAGTGTGTGCGTGTTCACGTTTGCGAGTGTGTTGAGAAAACATTGCACTTATATGGTAAGGAAAGTGGTTGTGGCTCTTTTCCCCGGCGACAGAAGTGTATAGAGTAGTTGAAGATCCATTTTACAAAAGGTGTGGTGGCCGAAATTAACAGCAAAGTGTTCCAAAGAAAACGCAGCGTCAGACTCTTGGAATGAGAGTGGCTACAATGATGGACAAAGGAAAGAGAAGGAGAAAAAACACACCCATGTCACAACTACAGAAACATGCATCCAATCACGAGACACGTTTCCAAGGTCTGTAGATAGAATCCATCTCCATGAGAACTAAGTGAAACAGCAAACCATATGGTGAACACACTGAAACAGGCCTTGAAGACACGGTTAATGCTCCCAACACGGAAACAGAAAACAGTTGATGGCAAGACAAGACTTATCCATGAAAGACTCTGCAGGGCATAAGCTGCATTGCAAGCGACAAATAAAAACACAAAAAGATAACACTTTCTCCTTCTTACCCTTGAAACAGTGAGGGGCATGCTGAAATCCTTCCCCCCCTGCAGTCTGAAGCCCCATGGTGCCGGACCAGTGAGTGTAATGCTGTAGACGTTCATGGCCTTCAGTGAGAAACAGGGAGGAAAAACACACCGCATTCATCAATTCTGATAGGGTTGGATATATTTTTTTATCATTATCTTTTTTCTGTATCACACAAGTAGTCCAGGTTCTGCTTGCATACATTTGCAGGATACGGTTGAACACATAGGAGCAGCAGAGCGATTTTGTCGCCATTATATATATTTTTTTCCAACCAAAAAAGGTGTAGCCCGTTTCAATCCTTATTACAGTGTATCATTAAAAGGTAGGTGATAGGTGCAAATGACTTGTCAGTGCCGTTAAATTAGCCCCATTTGTGCCAGAGAACATAAGTGAACAGTGATTCTGACTCTGTAATGAGGAATTCACCTTATTTCCCCCCCAGTGCATGAACCCCACGTAATCAAACATACAGTAAACAACAACAATATACAAGTACAGCCCAATAAAATAAGACACACATAAAACTTCATTGGAACAATTTAATCGCACACTGTTATTGATGTCCGAATCGAAAAAACAAAATGACAAATAAAGCCAATGTCATTTTAAGAACCAAGGGCAACTTGAGACCCAGATCAATGTGGTGAGGGCTCACCAAGAGACTGACAGGCCAGCAGCGCTGACCTCTGTACCTGTAACCCCATGCCAACTCACGCCCCCGTGGCAAAAGGTACCCGCGCTCTTTATGACACTTTGGCTAACTGCGATGTGTCCATGCAAACCTACCTTATACTGTGGGACTGGCCAACAGCCCAGAGCAGGGAGAAAAGCTAAAAAAGTGGGAGAGCTTAGGCAAGCTGACTTTTGTGCTATCTCTCTCCCTCTCGCTGGCTCTGTTGGCAAACCCAACCCCCCACTCTCTTTTTTTTCTTCTTGTGACACAAGGCAAGCCCTAGCCTCTACACTCCTCAGAGGCTATATAAGGAATGTAAATCTACACCGAACTATTTCAGCCCAACACCCACATGAGTCACGGAGGGGAGGGGGGAGAGAGAGAGAGGGAGGGAAAGAGAGAGAGAGAGAGAGAGGGAGAGAGAGAGAGAGTGGGAAAGAGGGAACCAGTACCTCTGGCACCAGATCTGAACACAAAAAAGCTAAACAATCGAATCTATTCCTTTATATTCTGCTGTACTCTGTGATACGCTACTCCGTTCAGCTCCACAAGAAAGCTCAAAGGAAACCCCATGAACTACAAACGTTGAATGTTCTTGCAAACTTGGAAGAAAGTTAACGAGAAGCACAGCCAAACCAGCAATTAAGTGATTATATCCCCCCAGTAGTCACACAAACAATGGAATTAACTAATTGTAAAACATCCCAATTACAAATAATGATACAGAAAAACCTGGGACAAACTGTGGCACTGCTTTTAAAAAAGGCCTATCTTGTAAATAACTCTGGCATCAGTTTTTACAAAAAGTTTATATTCTATATAATATTCTGTAATAATGGTTTCCCTACAAAGAAGCCTCCTACACAGTGCATACAAACACAAAGTAGGTTTAGGCACAAGACAACGTAACCACAAAGTAATTTATGACCTCCTACTAATAGAAACAGAGGTTGAATGATCATAGCTGCTGTTGCCTTTTACGTTAACTCGCTGTTGACGCCGATTTCCTCCGTGTTCCAGAGTCAAGGTTCAGCTATTGCCAGCCATCACATCAAAAGGGGGGAAAAACATGGGAAGCTAAGTGTACCAAAGCTATAACAACGTTATGACATAACCGAATCGATGTATATTTTTTTTTAGAAAGCAAATTAGGTTACCAAGTCAGACTCCTATAACTTTGCAAAGGGATGTGAACCCCAATACATCCACGGGGTGGGCCTACTGATTATTACATCTACAGTAATCAAAGTGCACGGGGAATGAGGTCAAGCCTGCAACATAATGAAGACCTATTAAAAATGAATGAATGGACAGGCTTATGGAGCGAGATTCAAGGCAGCGAACCGAGACTAAAGGCGCATACATATGAGTAGTGAAGTAATACGAGTTAAATAACGATACTAGATACCAAATATCTATCGTAAATAAGTATACTATATACTAAAATAACCCCTGGACGAACCCGCAGCTGAACGTATGCTACTCGTCTTGCCACGGTTTGCGAAAAGGCACAAACCTTCAATACTCGTTCAAACGAGCATTTAGTAAAAGGATGTGAACGACTCTGGGCAGAGAAAGCGAACTTAAAAAAAAAAAAGTTTTGTCCACCGGTTGGGGCCTGTCGAAGCAGAGCCGAAATCGTGACTTTCTTCGCGAACTTGACAAGTCTTTTAGGATTAAGTAAAGCCGTCTCCGAGACGCGAACTTCAGGCGACTTTTTTTTTGGTATCTTCGCCATACATAAACCCGTCGGATGCAAGAAGGAAAAACAATGTGCCTACCTCTTGTCCCTCTCTCTGTTCTTCACCAGACATCGCGAATGGTACAACTAGTCTGGGATATCTGGATGAAGACTTCTGTTACTATCGGTCGGGGTTGGTCGCCTTTCGGACTTCCTCAAAGCGGACGTCAGAGAGAAACCGCGGATCCCGTCTTGGGCAGCAGCGATCATTCCCTGAAATTCCCTTTAGTAAGACGCGACGGTAACGTCAGCAGGTCACATGGGCCGTGTCCACGAGCTTCACTCGCTTTGCATGTGTTGGATGTATGGATGCAGACAAGTAAACATACCATCCTAATCACAAGCAAAGGAACGTTAAAGGGCGGTGGCTGTTTCAATGAGAGTAATGATTACCTATGCGCGATACATTATATATGAGCGTACTCCTGCGTTTCGAATATACAACCCATTCAATGATTATAGTCCCTTTACAAAGAAATATTCTGTTTATGTGTTTAATGAGTTAAAATACATAACAAAAAGGGGTTGCTACACATACCTACTACCCATTTGACGATACACATATCATGTAATACATATCGTAAATTATTCTAAATATGACTGCAGCTAAATAGAGTGAATCATCTGTCAAAAACAATTACTGTACAGTATTGACATAATATAAATCAGTGTACAGCATGCCTCAATGTGTCAACCTGTTTTCACCAGCAGATGGAGACAGAGTCAGAGGGGGGCGTCCTGCTCCATCACTTGACTCAGTGAAGAAATCATGAATCATCACTAAGGATTATAACGCAATATACACCATACCAGACAGTGGTGGCTTATTATACAAAATCGTCACACTTCTCCAAAGTCACACCATTTGGAAAATTATCTAGTGACATATTACGCTCGTTTTTATTACAATTGTCTGTACTTATTGGACCCTTTAACAGTCAGTGGGATCGCCTGCTTGCCGCGCCTCGCTGGTGTCCAACCGGACTACAAACTTCACTTGGTGTAAAGATGGCTGACAACGGAGTGCACACCACCGAGGAGGACCCCGCCGCCGCTTTCCTGGCCCAGCAAGAGAATGAAATCGCGGTGATCGAGAACGACGACGATGGGTTTGGAGCCCTGGAAGGACCCGACGCCGAGCAGCCTCCTCCGGATACCCTCTATGGTCCGTGTTGTGGAGCTAACGTTAGCTTACAAGTGACTTAGCTTCAGAAAACCCCGGCGGACGCCGGACTGCTAAACTACCAATGGGTTCAGTTGGCATTGTAACACTAATAGGAATACAGTTATATATGTTGTTCCCTGTGTTGCTCATGCTGTTATGGGATATAATCTGACAACTCAACCGGGTGGTTGCTAGTTTCGCTAGCTCGGCTAAGGTGATAGTTATTAGCACGTTAGCTATATTAGCTTGCTTGCTAGCAGCGACGTAGTTTGACACCCATTCACCCATTGTCATCAAATCTCCCAAACACACGTCCCTCAGATCTTGTCACATGCATATACCCGTATGGCTGTGACGTTATTAATGATGGACAGTTTATTTTCCAGGAACTAAAAATAAAAAAAAACCGGTGAATGGCGAAGGTGGTGGGGGGGCAATTGCTAGGTCACGTCATCAGTGACCAAACAGGTGCATCTACATTTTTTTTTGCTGCCCCTAGAGAGAATACAACTGTCAAAGTGACAAAGTGGACTAACTTGTTATTAACTGCAACCACCCTGGTTCGTCAACTGGCGTACTAAAAGACATCGTTGTTTGTGTCTTGTAGACGGTTTTGGAGAGGAACCTGCAATAGTCAACGGGGATATGTTCCAGGTAAGTTTTATTTTATATATTACTACCTACTTTTCTCATTCATCCAAGATGTTTATCTTGAAATGGCTTTTAATAATCCATGCCATGCCCCTTCTACGTACATTTGTAATAGCGCTCAAATCTGCAAGTGAGGGTTCATTTGATTCGCCAAGCACTGATTGATTGCTGATGATGCAGAGTACATGACATTCCCCCCCCACCACTCTAACAGGAGTCCAATGGCCCAACTGACAGCTATGCAGCCATCGCCCAGGTCGATCAGCTGAGGCAAGAGCCGGAGAGCCTACGCAAGTGGAGGGAGGAACAGAAGGAACGTCTTGAAGAGCTCGGTAAAAACAATGCACCAGCGCTGCTGATGTCTTTACATTGCAGTCAATATTGGATGCTCACAGCCAGTGGTACACAGCCACCGCAGCACATGCTAACATTGGTCTGTGCTCTTGCTCTCCCAATAAGATTCAGCCTCCAAGACCGCTGAGGCGGAGTGGAAGGAGAAGGCCAAGAAAGAGCTGGAGGACTGGCATGTACACCAAAATGAGCAGATGGAGAAGAACAAGGCTAACAATAGGTAAGTTAGTGCCTCGTGTCCCCTGCTTATCTGACGCGTGTGGAGTCATATTGATTAATCGGATACTTGCCGATGATGTTATCAGAAGTTTAATGAGAACACGATTCAACAACGTGTTGATGGGATATTTTAATCTTCTTCTTGGACCAAATCCTACCATTAATTTGCGCTTATCTGCACTTTTGGAGTTATTGGAGTTTTGTGTGATACAAGGTCTTTTTATTTATGCATTTTAATTTATTTGAACTTTTTCACAATCTCAAGTCTTTCTGCACATTAAGCTAACGTCTCCTTTTCCTCAAACTTTCCAACAGACTCTGCCGAAGTTTGGCACGGTATCACTTTGCATCTAGTTGAAACCAGTTTCCGCTTCTGCCACTCTAAGCACTGAGAGATAATGCCATGATGAGATCACACTAGGCTGATGTTTACATTGCAAATATGCTTAAGAAAACAAGCAAGAAAGGCCTTTGGCTGAAAGGGACCAGCTGTGGCGTACATAATTATAGTGAATGGATGCCTTTTATTTTCTACCTTTCACAATACAATTTAGTCCAATGTGGGTTGTCATCCATTCTAAATATTTTAATTTCCAAACATATTTGGATGTAGAACAGATGCATAGAGATACTCATACTACATTTAGTATCCTTTAATTTTTATGTCCACGTTCCAGCCTTTAAAACCAACAGCATGACACTGTTTTGCATCATGTGTTTGTAGACTTCATCTCAATAGTGATGGTTCTCTCATTTGCTTACAATAACTTTCAAGCTTGCCCTTAATTGCCTTTTGTTTGTTGTTTACTTACACTGTTTTCCTGTCTCCTTTTCCTCCTGCTTTCTTGGCCTTGCCTACGCACTAGGATTGCTGACAAGGCTTTCTACAAACAGCCCAACTCTGATGTTATAGGTTTTGTGTAGGTTTAGAAATTAATGCTTTCTAAAAAAAAAAAAATATTGTATGAGAACCGCATACCTACTTAGTTACTAGTAGTCCCCTTGTGCACTGGCTGCATGTCTCCAAACTTTGTTTTAGTGCACTTACTGTTGTGAATGGTGGTCTTAACGCAAGTGATCCTAAAACCAAGACCGTTTATTGAGCCAATGGGGTTTCCTCATGAGCATTGGCAAGAATTGCATGAGTCGAAGTGTTGGTCATCATGAGGGCTATATGTGTACGTGTGTCCCCCCCCCCCCTCATAAGCCGTCCCTCCCGTCAGCCCTCTCTTACATTGCACCTCTGGTCCCGTGTGTCCCGACAGAGCCTCAGAGGAGGCCCTCATGGCGGAGAGCGACGGCGGGGACACGGGGGCCCCGGGCACCGAGTGGGAGCGGGTGGCCCGTCTCTGTGACTTCAACCCCAAGACCAACAAGCAGGCGAAGGACGTGTCTCGAATGCGCTCGGTCCTCATCTCCCTCAAACAGACGCCACTCGTCCGCTAGAGCGCCCGCTCCATCCATTTAAACAATGCCTTTTTTCTTTTCTTTTTTTTTTCTTTTTTTCAATTGAGTTAGTATTATACAAATGTATATCCTTCATAACTTTTGAGACGTTTTCCTGATATTTATAACATTTGCAAAAGCAGACCAGTGTGTTTTAAAATTGTTATTTTAATGAATGACACTTTGCTTGAATGGTGGGGGGGCAAGATAGAAGTCTGCCTGATTGGGTGGTCATCCTTTAGCTTACCGTAGCTATACCGAAGTAAATATTGTTACTGTATAAATTAATCCTTTTGCTTTGCCCTTGAATTTAACAAGGTTACTATGTTAACCGACTGCATGCTTTTGCCAATTCTTCTGATGTGCTGTGGTTCTTTTTATAAATTTGCATTTTAGGTCAATTACTTTATTTTGTATTGAGATGAGAAGTGTGCTGAACAAGGAAATGGATTGTAACCAGCTCTGCCTGTTGTGAAAGAAATAACATACCATGCTATGTTGAACGATGAATTTGCTGTCAGGATTCCCTAATTGCATTTCAAATCTCTCGAAATGCAAGTGATCCAAGCATGTGGCCTTTTTAAGTCTGACCTGCTACTGTTACCATATTTTTTCGGGTCAAAAACATGTTAATATTTGATTAGAAATGCAGAAAAGGTTTTCACAACATGTATGCAATCTGCCATTAATTTGCATTTTTACAGTTTACAAATGCTTTGTTTGATTCAATCAACTTAATTGAAACATTTATTTGCCCACTAGTAAGTTAAAATGTCCTTTTAACAGCAATGTAAATGTTTATTTCAGTAGAAAAGCCTATGTAGTCGTGTTTCACATGTTGCCTATATGGCCATTATGAATACTGAGGGGAAAAACTATTTTAAGGGAACTGGAAAGAATAATAAAAATGAAAGGAATCACATTTGACATTGAATTTCCCTATAGATAATACCCAACCACTCTGGTGTCACTTGTTTTGCATACAATCCAGTGCTTTTATGTAAACCCAAGATCCATTTATTTACACTTCCTGAAACTGATGTAATTACTGAATGAAGACATTTAAAATGAGTACAGATTTTACTGTTGCACTAATAATGCACACATGCATTATTAAAATCAATTCACCATGTGAACAATTGTAGGGGATTAATGTCAGCCTATTTGGTTAAGGTTCAACCACATTCATGTATCAGAGTTGATTCAATTTATATCACATTATAATGGCAACATCAACTTGATCTCCCCATGCGTAGGATTTGGCATGTACTTTGTGTCCTTTATTCCTTGGGTTTCAGCGCCGTTACAAATACTCCCAAAATGACGGCCACTACAGTACAGCCTTGAGCAATGATTCGCACTCTCATAAACTGCTGGGACCGCTGGGCTTGGCCGGCACGAAAAGCACGAAGACCAAAGGTGAGGACCCCTGCTGTTCCCAGACACCCTGGGAGAGAAGAAGACACCAAACGCTTGTTACAGGTACAGGGCAAAGCAAGTCATTGATGTCAACTTGTGATTACATAAAATGAAAACACGTGTATACAACCCATTATACAACCCATACACACTGCCACAGTTTATACAAAAATGTGTAGTATAATATAAAATATGTGTAAATATGAAGTTTTCTAATAAAGTAAAAAAAATGCTGTGGTTGTCCGAAGACCCAACATTTCCATCAGCTGTTTTGATTCCATTCTGCATCACTCATGTAACCAAAGTCAGCTGGCATTTATGCAACTCACCTAGGGGGACGAATGGGTTTTCTTTCGTTTTTCTGATCATTTTTTCCTTGAACGTCTCCTCATGACGCCTCGTTAATGTCGTAAACCCTTCGATTATCGGAGGCTTAGAATAATCAAAGGGCATTGCCCCCGTTTGCTGTGTTAATGCTGAAGTAGCGACCGCTGGAGTAGTGGATGTTGCCATGTTTGCTCGGGATGTTTCCGGATATGACGTTCCCACCTTGAAGCCACTCGGTTTCCTTGCCAAATTTGATGTGCGCACGCGCACACCTCAAATGGTAAAATATAATGCTAAAATATTGATCACTTAGTTTTTATACTATAAATATTGTGCCACCTGTATGGCAAAACGGAAATGTATTAGCAGTGTCAAATGAAACAAATAATAATAATAATAATAAATAATAAATAGCTGACTAAACTAACTAAAATATTTTTCCTGTGCATCATGTCTGTGCTACTGAAATATCTCGATACTTGGCAGTACTTTGTTTACACAGGAAGAACAATCCGTTCTTTAATGTGTATGGCACCACTCTCACTCCCTGGATTTCTATTTTGTTTCACTTCATAATTCATCATTTAAAAGTGTGTGGGGATTCAGGGGCTGAAACCAAGCAACAACCCTCTGTGAATTGTTTGTTGTTTATCGCCACGCTAGAATCTCAGATGGCTGACCTTCTCAGGGGAGGGGAAGACTTCCGCCCTGCGGAGATGCTCCTACAGGAGAGAGCCTGTGTCTCTTTGTTTTGCCATTCTGTTGTTTATGTTGTTTCTAAGCACTTAGCAACTTTTGTTGCGTGAATGCTGTATAAATAAAGGTAATTATTATCAACGTCATCAGTGAGGCTCCGAGGGCTTCAGGTGGTTGACCACCTCGGGGCTTTGAGAGAGCAGGGCAACCTGGGGGTCCTCCACCATGGGACCCTCCCTTGGCAGCTACAAGCTGAGCAGGGTCTCGGTCAACCTCTTTTAAGGAGCAAAGCTCCAGGCCCAGTTGGACCTTTTGAATTATTAAGTACTGCTGAAATCAATTGGAATAATTGATTCATTTATGCTCGTTGGAGTGGCTTATATATGCACATGCTTTTGGTGCATGTACACTTTGAGTAAATGTTATCGTCTTGAAATGGAGCTACGGTTATCAAAACAGTTTGAGGAGGCCCACTCTCCTCTTGGAGGCTGACCGGAGGAAAAAAGTTCCAGTTTTTGTTTGATGATCCTGACTGCATCTGCTCTCTGAACAGGGAATGTTCCCCAGATAACCGCCAAACAGAAGTGGACAGCAACAGGATTTTCAGCCATGCACTGTCATGTACCGATGACGTCACTTCCTTGTCAACAAAGTAATTTCCTGCGTTGACGATACTCAGCGCTGAACTGGTCGCTCACTGGTAGAGCTTTGCAGAAGAGTTTTGTGGTGAATCCCGATTGACTGCAGAGCCTGCTCTCCACTACGTCCTCCACCCTTGGAGCTGAGAACAGTACACTGCAGCACAACTACGAAACCATCCATCTATAGATATCCAAGCCATTTGTGTGTGCAAATAATAATTACATTAGTGGAAAGTAACAATATAGTGTATATTATTACGTAAATAAATGCATTTAGTACTTCTGGTAGTGGACGATCCAAATTTGGTCTACAATAGACAACACAAGCCTGAGACTTTTTCCGTCATGACTGCACTGCGGGTTTGGAGAGGAAATTCAAATCTGAATTAAAAAACAAAATTGGTTAAGGATGTTGTAATATGTTTAGCCTAAAAAGTATTAAAGATGAATATTTATCTGATTGGTTCAATAAAAAGGCACCCCAACAGTTGGATAAAAGAGAACACGTGATTACTTTTCAATCTTTTTATTGAATATTAAGGTAAATATTTCACATTAATACAGGCTACATAAAGTAGAGCCACTATACGACATGAAATTTACTCTCATTTTAACCCTTTTTAGTATGTAAACAATTATACATGTATTTACCACTCTAAAAAGGTTCTGATTTCTTTCGCTCTTTAGGTAATCATCATCTATTTCTGGGCTGAGTTTAAATAGGTAGGTCACGTTGAGCCCCTCTGCAGCCAGAGAACGGTGTAATGTGGGTTTTAAGTCAAAATCGCTAAACTACGCAGAGAATGGATCCTGTTGAACAAGTGATCACGCATGTTTTGTTTGCAGACATGGTCGGGACCCCCTTTTTAACAGCCCTCGCGCCAACATGTTATATTTTTCTTATTCGAGATAGGCACATCAAAGAATGGTGTCAAGAACTAACTCCTCCAATCCATCCGCCACTGCTCTGCACGCTCTCGTCTACTAAGTTAACATCTCTTGCAAAATCTTATTTTTTATTTTTATATTTGTCTCAGTCGATCTTTTTTTGTCAGTTTTGGAATTTCATGTTTTGCACTGTGGATCATGCGTTTGTGCATTTGATTGCCGTCGACGCCCATCTTAATTGACGTGGTTCAGGTGCACGTTGCCCACGTGAGGGGCCCAGGTACCGGGCCACAGCTGCAGAGAGAGCGGGGGAGAGAGAGAGAGAGAGAGAGAGCATTACGTGAGAGCAACTGTTATCTTGACGATCATAAAGTTCATACGTTCATAAAAGGCAGACTCATTGTCTCACCGAGGGAATAAAACACAGGCTCTGTCAATGAAGTACAGAACTTGACTTTACCTGCTGTGGGTCGGAGTTGTCTGCGTTGTTTGGGACCACCTTGATAATGGGGCTCCATGCCGGGTCACCAGCGTGCAGGCCATTGTACATCGGTGCCCCAGGGCCCTCCGCCATTGGTGGATGGGGTGGCAGCATGGTTCCTCCATACATCGACATGGGCATTCCCTAAAGTATCAGAGCAGTCAAAATGTTAATGAAAAATCCATTGTCGTATATCTATATGGAGTTTCGTCCCGGTGATTGGTGGTGAGCCACAGTTACCTTTGGGAAGTCCATGTAGCTGTTGGCTATGTGCTGGGGCTGGTGGTAGCTGTTGGCAGGGTTTGCGATGCCAGTGTCGTCCTGCTCCATGGGCTGGTGCTGGGAGAAGGCCGACTGCTCGGCCTGCAGCTGGGGGTGCATCATATGGCTGCTCATGAGAGGCTGGGACCAGCCAGACATGGCCTCTGTAACAGGAAGCGCAAGGTCAGCGTCAGCAAGTCTCAAAGTCTCAGACGGTTTAGGATTTGTAGGCATACTGACAGCTCAGGGGCAAAGTTCGACATCACGGCCCGACATCAAATATTTACCTGAACAGTCGGAATTGTATCCTGACAAGGCTATTAATCCAAGAGACTATGTGAAGGTCCAGCAAATAAAAAAAAACTAAACAAACGCCCGAGCATCTGTAAACGCCCCCCCCCCCCCCCCCCCCCCCCCCCCCCCCCCCCCCCCCCCCCCCCCCCCCCCCCCCCCCCCCCCCCCCCCCCCCCCCCCCCCCCCCCCCCCCCCCCCCCCCCCGCGGGGGGGGGGGGGGGG
>OMKI01002678.1:1397-11599 GCA_900302315.1 Phycis blennoides
AAAAAAAAAAAACTACATGGAAAAAAAAACAACAAGCGATGGCACGGCTTCCGCCTGGGCAGCACTCCTGCCGCCGCGCGCCTCGCGCTGCTCCAGCAGAGGCGGCTGCTTGCTCTGAAAGGTCACAAACGGTTAAGTTTTGAGGCGCGCCGCGGCCGCCCGGTCGAGGCCGCGCCACGCATGACGGGATTAATCGCCAGAGGAGCCCGACTGAGTTGCAGCCTTCTGAAAGAAAACGCAGGTCGCATATTTTCACACCCGCGGGTGGGCTTGTCAGGGGGTGTCAAGCAGTTAGTATATCTCCTGGGTGTTGATTTCTGAAAGCACGCATTCTGCCATGGCCCCCCCCCCCCCCCCCCCCCCCCCCCCCCCCCCCCCCCCCAAACCCCCCTTCCCCCCCCCCCAGCCCCCCCTCCCCCCCCCCGCGCCCCTGACACGCTGGAGGGTGATGTTAATGAAAGGTATACAGTGGTCGTGTGTCCTCCACCCCCTCCCCACCGTCAGCTTCACCATCACGTCCCTTCTTTGACCTCCCCCACACCGTTCACCCTCCCCACCCCCACCCCCCCACTCTTGTGTACAAACCGGCCGCGGCCTGAAACTCGATCCAATTACTTGCTTGAGGGTTATAAGGTGGGTTAACCCGGGCGTTGTAATCAGAACGCCCGGGTCCACTGTCAGGCCACCGGTGGTCTACCACACGAGTTGCCCGTGTATAAGCCACGACTTCATCTCGTCTCTGGGAGCGGGGGGGGATATGCAAGGGAATGGGCCCACCGTGGCTCCCATTGAGTTGCACTGGTTAAAAGCACTGGCATTCACCCACAGTCTTTGGAAAGCCATCGTCCGACAAATCACCGGTGACGTGCACGTGCACGTGCGCTCGTTCACGTGGAATCTGCATGTTTTTACTTCTAGGTCTCAATCATCCATTTAAAAAAACAAACAAAGCATCAAGTGAAATCCTCCTCGCATCCGTCTGCACAATATTTGCATTCTCTGCTGGCCACAATAACCGCTTTGTGATATCACAGTAGAGGTAGAACGACGTCGTACAAAACCACACGTTTGTCATTTATGTCACGTTGTTTTAACATACACGCACGCTATATAACAAGCCATAACTACACGGCAACTGTTTTCAATTGACAATTGGACATTTTTAGAACGTGTTACATCCAATATTTTTAAACCTTATAATATACCAATGTGTTTAGCTTTCTTCTAACGAGTGTAATTGCGGTCATAGATCGCTGTGGTTCTCATGTTTTGAATGTTACTTTAAACTAATGTGTTGTTCTTGTTGTGTTGTTTCCCTTGTTAAGCACTTTTACATTGCCGTTTGGCAGTATATAAACAACAGTTTGATCGATGGACAACATATATACCTTTAAGTATCTCGTACTGCCCTGCTACTCAGTATGCCACCTGTATGTATATCCCCTGCTACAATATCAGGTCTGATTGGGCAGCTTAACATGTGGGCCATGAGAGATACATAGACTGAGAAGGACACCTTGTGGTTAAGGCTCAAAACACCCACAGTCTCAGCCACTGCATGCACCTTTTTAAAGGCTCGATTTAAAGTTTGAAAATCCCTCATATAATACCGTTACACATTAATACGGCTTTAGCCAGATTAAATTATGAAAACACAGAAGAAGTCAAAAAAATCGGTTTCTTAAAGCCTAATTCATTCACGGGCAAAGCAGTATTTAAATTAATAATAATAATAATTAGATCAGACCTTATTGAAACACCCCATACAGATTACTCAGATTACTTCAGTCTTCAGAGTTTGACAAAAAAAAAAAAAAAGAAGGAATTAAACAAACGGTAAACGATTTCTATTTGTACTTGAATAACCCGTTGTGCAACTTGGTGAATGAAGTTGCCACACATCAACGGAGCAGCAGGCACCTCCAGCATGGCCCGCGTACCTTATTGTGAGCCAGCGTGAGCCGCAGGTCTGGCTTCACGATGGCGTAGGCCATCAGCAGGTCCTGGACCTTCTTCAGCTCCTCCTTGCACTTCTTTGTGGTGGCGTAGTACTGGCGCCTCACTGGAAGGTTCTTGAACAGCTTCAGCACTGCCACGGTGGTGCCTTGGGGAAACAGAGGAGCCATTTTGAGGGAGATATAATTATTCTGTGACAAGGCGCCTTGTCTGAAATCAGCGGAGTAAGTGGGTGAAAATGCAATTCATTATGTCCGCTAATCTAATGACCGAGTAGATGGTCTTAAATGAATCTCACAATTTAATTTAATGGTTCATATTTTGAAGGTATTGGTATCAAATATACCATACATAAAGAAAAGGTTGTCAGGCTATAAATATATAAACATATATATATATATAAATAAATGAGAGCAAACCCTGTGCATAAAAGCCTTTGCTTGAAGATAGCAAGTTGCCTTCGTGTTTAGATACAATAAAGAGGACAGGGCGCCACCCTGTCTCTCGTGCTTCTCTAAATTTCCTGTCACACTGGTGTGTGACTGCGGTTGATAAGACGACGTGTAAGTGCTAATCCTTTGCCTTGTCCCAGATGAGAGGGCTTCTGTGACACCACCTTCCCCGTGAAATCCAGGCAGTACTGGGTGCTGATGTCATCGTCGGCTGTCTTTGTGGTGATCGACACCTGGAGGAGGACAAAAAACACCATCCGCACAGTTTGCAGAGTTAAACATTTGAAACATACAAAATACAAAACACAACCAATGCAGATGAATGAGTTGCGTGAAGCAGAGTGCTGGCATGAAGCTGACCTTAATCAGTTCATCAAACATGGACTGGTGACAGAAGCAGTCCCGTAAACGTGGAGTGCAAAGTTCTTCTGCACGCAGCTTATCTGGGTTATCATTTTATTGACCATTTAGAATTGAATTTATAATCATAAACTCCACGTCACTCGTGGTCACGCTGAGGCCTGGAGCGGAAAAAGAAGGCCTCCAACTCACGACCTCAGGGAGCTACTCTTGTGTTTCAATTCCTAACCAAGAGGAATGAAAAATGTAATGCATAAATAAAGCGATAAAGATCCACGGCTACTAACTCCTACCTGCTCCTCAATAACATGTATCTAAATAATGAAGTCACTTTGGATTAAACACTTCTGCTCGGTGTCTCAACAGTAAATAGAACTACAGCTACTCTCCTCGCGAGAAGTGCCTATTTCTCAGTGTATCCATCCATCTACATAGGGGACAGGATAGTGTGGTGGTTTGATAGGGTGACTCCCAACCGAAAGGTTCTGGGTTCAATCCCCAATGTCAGCAGTCTACTGGTAGACGTCCTAGAGCAAGATATCTAATAAATGCATTCTAAATGCAACCCGAGTCGTTATGGTTTCCAGAGATTCTATAAGGTTTCCCCAACCAACTAACCAATAGGGCCACTCGGTGAACAAGGTCTATTGTCGCTTTGGATACACAATAGGCCCAAATGACATTCACAACCAAATCTAAATCCAATTCAAATCACCTCAATTCAACTTAAAACACCACAGACGCTGACACGTCTTAACAAAAAGCCCAGCGACTCCCGGCTCCTGACCTCGGCCACGGCGCAGATGGAGCCCAGGGCCTCTCCCCGGAACCCGTAGGTCTCCAGGCGCTCCAGGTCGTCGTGGCAACTGATTTTGGAGGTGTAGTGTCGCACGGCCATGACGTCGGTGTCACAGGCCCGGATTCCTTGGCCATTATCGCGAACCTCAATTCGGTCCAAGCCATAGTTCTCCTAGAGTGGGAACAGTCAGAACGGGGGGGGGACGGGTGAATAAAGATTGAGGCTGTCGTTGTTAATTCATTCATATTCACGAGCATAACCATGCATGTAGATTAGGGTTAGGGTTCGAATTAGGCATCACAGTAACTGTACTTTGGTATTTGCGTAGGTAAGGGTCAGGCATCAAAGACCGAGGATGCCTACAGGTAGACTGCAGACACTGGGTTTTCGAACCCATAACCACTAGAGTGCCCTGCCTCTACGGACAGCCTTAAATTGATTTAGAGGGACAGCACTGCTTGTTGTATACTTACGTGACATGATGAGCAGGTGAAAGATTGCTAGCTTATCAGCTCTTCATATTTGATGCATTTTAGGTGTTTTTTTTATAATATTCAAAAAGTTTGAATGGTTTCATTAAGCTTCTGCACATTTGCACGTTACATTTATGGTGCATGGCATGATTAGCTACTAGCGTGGTGTTACATTCGTGCGCAACCTCGCGCGCACACATTCACTGGGACATTGATATTACGGGCAGATGTCGATGGGGCTGAAACCATGTGTGTGGGGAAGCAGATGCACAGGGGAGCTAAAAATGTATCCCACCTAAAAATCCCACCAAAAAATGGGGTCACAGCAACAGGCCCAAAAGAGGTGAGAAACCGCAGCACTGCCCCCGATGGACGCGAAAAAGGCCAGCTCTCGTTCGACCGTACCATCCTGATCTCCAGGCTCGTCGATCCGGCGTCCACCGAGTTCTCCAGCAGCTCCTTCACCACGTTCCCCACGGACGTGATGACCTGCGCGCTGGAGAGGAGCCTGACCGTGTCGGGGGGGAGGGGCTTCATGCCTTCGGCTGCCGATGGGAACCCTGACAAAGGAAACGGCGCGTCGTTTAACAAGGGTCTGCTCCAGGGACATCACACACCCATTACACATAATTACACCACAATCATGTCAACATGCGATCAAATCACAACGAGGACCCACAAAGGGGAAGAGCAAAGCAAAACAATGTTGGGCGGCTATGTACAAATACTAATTATCTATAATGATCTATTTTGTGTCTTGGTTTGGTGGCACAACACACCACAAAACACAGCACAGTTAGAAAACAATATTTGCAAAGGTGTGTTGGTGTGTGTGCACTTAAGAGCTATTTGGTACCAAGACATTGGTTCTTTTATCATCAAATGCATGCAGAACCAGTTACTCGACCGGTGCTGGCAGAGCCGGTTAATGGCCCACGCCCTTTCACAGCGATAAGAAGCCTAAAGGGAGGTTACAAACAAGAAAACAATTTAAGTACAAGTAAATGTGTGTGTGTGTGTGTGTGTGTGTGTGTGTGTGTGTGTGATACCTCTGCATAGACTTCTGAATTGGGACATTAAGCCTCTATACATTACGCATTGAGGAGACAATGCAATGTTGAATTAGTTAGTCTAAGTGTTTTTTCGAGTGGAAATTATTTGTGACAGATGCTCAGCTCAAGCCAGAAACGTCAAAGTAAATAAACCCAACTAGTGTTTATATTGTTAGTTGTGTTTATTCTATTGTATTTACTTTGAAGTTTCTGGCTTGAGCTGGAGAACTCTAACTAACACTACCAAATGACTTCCTCACTATAGTCACCTGTACTGTTTCACTGCTTTTGCTTAGCTGCTGTACTCCGTATCTCAAACTAGCATACTCTCAACACCACTGCCATTATATATTTCACTTCAAATCAAGGAGGTACATTAATTGAAAGGTCAAAACGAAAGTGGAATTAGTGCCACATATCCCATATAAACAACTACTTGATCATATTGACCACAGACTATGAAGTGGACAATCGAAACAATCGCAATAACTGAGATATAATAGCTGTGTATAAAACTACTTGCAAATGCACTTAGCGTGGAAACTAGTGATAATACTGCAATCTGTACAATAAATGAACTGTAAAATACTGACTCTACAGAGGTTGCATTCACAACATCAGTGCTGCGCGCCTTGGTCCTCGTGCAGTCTTCATTAACACAACAACACGGCGGAAATGGACAACTTATCGGCCGCGCCCCCCTTGTATAATTCAAGCTGCTGATTGGCTGCGAGCGGTTGCAGGCGGGCGCGTTCAGAGTGTCGATTTCCGCTTTTCCTTTGCAGTGTGTCTCCAGAGCCGCTGAGCTGCGGATCATCTGTGGGATCTGAGCGCTATACACAAGGAGATTTTCTTTCTTTCTAACGGGTTTTGTCGTCAAAAACAAGATCATTTCATTATCTCCTGGCTGCTACTTCGGTATGTCACTGTTGTGTTAATGTCCTTTTGAGTGCAACGGTTTTACTTTGTAGCATTGTGTTATTTACTCCCATGTTGCACAACCCCAGTTTTCTGGAGACTGAGAGGGTATAAGGCTAGGGCTATTTACTGAAAACGATATTTATAGGTGCTCTTTCATGTGTATAGAGAATGTTTGCTAAAAATAGTATAGCTCCTGGTGTGTAACTTTACCCTGCATCGATCAATTTGAAGCATGCGTGAAAGTTTCCTACTGTTATTTAGATTACAGCAACCAGATCCCCTTTAAATGCCAACATGTAGGTGTACTGTAATACGGCGATTGCACTGTTTTCTAATTGGCTAGTCCCAATTGATCAATTAGCCCGAGTGCAGAGTTGTGTACAATTGTTTGTTGATTTAAATGGTAGTAACCTTATCAGCCCAGGGCCACTTGCACATTTGGTGCCCTAGGCGAGCCCCCCCCCCTCACATACAAAGAGCATGTTGGTGTACTTTCGAGGGGGGGGGGGGGACTTTTTTGTAAACAATTATACTTAACCAATATGAGTAGTAATTGTAACGGTTATTAATTGAATAAATGCAAATTACTGTATAGTTTTACTTGCTTTATTTATTTTTCTCCAAATAGCTATTCTGTATGGCAATAACGTTTATGTTGTTAGCTAATGCCTTATAATTATGCAACTGTGGTCTATGTGTTTTAGCAGTCGAAAGTGACATACAAGTAGCCGGGATGTAGGCCTATGGTTGCCATCATAATAGGTCAAATGATTCTGAAAATAATAGTATTTTCACATAACCAATTATTTGCTTTATTTACTCAAGTCGAGTCAGCCAGAGGGCAAAGTTGAGCTGGATTTCACAAGTTGTCTTTCTGTTATCAGACCTGACCCAGCACAACGTTTTATGGTCTGAATGTGCACGACTAGGCCATTGCATTAATGTGTGCAGTGAACATGTGGATATATATCTTTGAAGGTCTTCATTTAAGTTGATAAGTTGATAATTTTTCCTCGTGCAACATTTTTTGCATACGTCTATTGACTATGTTGTGTGCCTCCAGTGTGTCTGTATTCCAGTATTTAGGATCAGCATTCTGCCTTTTTGTTCTGTCAATAATTGCAAAAATGTCTCCTGGCAGACTCATACAGAACACTCTGTTTTTACCCCGCTACAAATTCCAGCCTGCCAGGCTGGATATTTATTTTGTAAGGGCAGTCAGCTGTAGTGGTTAGTGTGTGACCGTGTCTTGTTTGACTCCCAGACTATCGCTTCTGGGTTTAATCCCCAATATCTGCTGCCTAACCTGTAGGCATCCCTGAGCAATGCCTGCTCCTTAATGGCATGTATCTAAAAAGAAATGCAGTGGAAGGCGCAGTATGATTAAAGGCAAGCTTGACAAAAAAAAGGCGAAATTAAAGATGTTGATTGATAATTGATGGCAGCTGGCAATCTCTCTTCACAACACGTTTTGTCTTTGACGTTCTTCTCCCGCTCCTCCAGACCAGGATGAATGTGGGTGTGGCGCACAGCGAGGTGAACCCCAACACGCGTGTGATGAACAGCCGGGGGATCTGGCTGACGTATGCCCTGGGGGTGGGGATGCTGCACGTGGTGCTGCTGAGTATCCCCTTCTTCAGCGTGCCCGTGGTGTGGACGCTCACCAACGTCATACACAATTTTGTAAGTTCTTCTCCCGCCTCCTCCTCCTCCTCCTCCTCCTCGTTGTTGTCCCAGGCACTGTGAAACATGGGTGTATTCTCACAAATCTACTCCTGGGTCCTGAATAAACGCATCATTACATTTACATTTAGCAGACGCTTTTGTCCAAAGCGACTTACAATCATACATTTGTGGGGTTCAGTGTCTTCCCCAAGGACCCTTCGACATGTGGACAGTTGGAGGGGGGGGATCGAACCGCCAACCCTGGGGTTAGTGGACTCTACCCACTGAGCTACTGCTGCCCCATCTCACAAATCACTTAGAAGTCAAGTTTCTTTTTTAGAGCTACCTCTCAAATGCATCACTGTGTTTGAAATGTGTGTTTGTTGTTCTTGTATTGTTGTTTCCCTGTACTTTGTATGGCAGTTTTCCATGAAAAGCTCTATGCAAACATCGTTTGATTTCATTGATTGGAGGAGCTTGGAGGTATTCAGAGGTCAAGGGTTTTTTGTGGCCTTGTGTGTTGGAGTCCCTGTCAGGTGAACATTCTCAACAATGTTGATGTTCGTATTACTACTTAAAGAAACTAGCAAGCGTTGTGTGGCACAATGTTTACAAAGAGTTTTGATAAGCAAGGCAACGTTTCCAAAATCATATTCAATTCCTAATTTTAATCAAATGGTACGTGTCTTATCTTTTTTTTATCTCATAGTCACTCATAAATCATTTGAAATATATGTAGAGGTCAAGTGGTTCATGAGGGATTGCCAACCCCAATTATCTAATTAAATTAATTGCCATTACCTCGTCTCAGGTCTTGCCTAGCGATCACCACACCAATTAACACCCAACATATAGTTGGTGCCCACTTTGCCTTCTATAGAACATAAGTGCTGTGTCTAGTTCCCATTGGACCTCCTCCCTCTATTCCTCACACCCTGACATCCTTGTGATAAGTAGATCTCAACACATACAGTCATACTTGGTGTGTAATCCCATGAAAATAAGAATTGTTTTTTTCATTACCTTAGAAAGAGCCCTTCATATCTACATAGGGAGCGGGTCCTCTTCCACGGAGCCCGCCATGTTGCACAGCCATGTTTGTACGGTAGCCCAGAGCAGACAAACAGGCCAACGCCTCTAGAGAGGACACCTTTCAACGTAACAATCACAATCCCTATCTTCCTTGCTATGACCACACTAAATAATGTTTTCCACACTAAATAACTAAATAGTAAACAATTTGTTAACTCTATCAAGGAACCCCATCACTTGACACTTGGCCAGTCACTAACATAATCGGTTGTAGTCAACGGAAGTGAGGTCAGTTGAGGAAGTCCAAGGTGTTTCCGAATGGATGTGAATCTCGGACCATCTGATGCACGTGCACAACACATACACAAGCGTGATACGTTTAAGGTTTACATGGCAAAGCACTTGATGATCGAGCCATCCAGGTGTCTTAACCACACACGCCCTGGTGATTATTCGCTTCACCGCTTGAATGTGTTTACACAATGGTTAATAAAATCAACTGATTTGTGTGGACCCAACTTAAGATCGATCCATCACTCTGCATGTAAACACACGGCCCAAAGGTCTTTGTCCTCTGGAAAGGCCGGTGTGCCTGACATCATTTATTGGCCGAGGCCCGGAGCATCTGGAGAGAACTGTGTGTATCAGGGAATAAGGAAAAGCTATTAACTGCAATGGATAGGTCCAGTGTGTTAACTGGGACCCATTGTTCTCCACACAATGCAACGCCTGTGTGTGTGTGTGTGTGTGTGTGTGTGTGTGTGTGTGTGTGTGTGTGTGTGTGTGTGTGTGTGTGTGTGTGTGTGTGTGTGTGTGTGTGTGTGTGTGTGTGTGTGCGCGAGCGAGCGAACCGAAAGTCGGTCTTTGGTTAACTTCTGAACAGAATATCCTAGAATTGAACGTAGTCACGACATAGTGAAGTTGTGGACGCTTTTGGCCAACCACGTGTCCGTGCTCCATTTTTAGATTTGCGCTGTTGATGAGGGACGTAACCCCTCGACTAACAATGGCTTTTCTCTCTCTCTCTCTCTCTCTCTCTCTCTCTCTCTCTCTCTCTCTCTCTCTCTCTCTCTGTCTGTCTGTGTATGTGTCTGTGTCTCTCTCTCTCTGTGACTCTCTCTCTGTCTCTCTCTCTCTCTCTCTCTCTCTCTCTCTCTTTCTCTCTCTCTCTCTCTCTCTCTCTCTCTCTCTCTCTCTCTCTCTCTCTCTCTCTCTCTCTCTCTCTCTCTCTCTCTCTCTCTCTCTCTCTCTCTTTTGGACTCTGGAACCATCCCTACAGCACCTTTAATGACAACGTACTTCAAAGAGGAGGTTATCATCCAATATCTTAACGATTGCACCCCACTGAAATTATCTTGGGACGGAGCATCATAATAAAGCACCTTATCTACAGGGAGAAACATCAGCTGGGGTGATCACAAGGGTTTCCAACGTATTTAGCAGCTATTTCATTGTTTAAAAGAGGCCGAAAGCTACCGAGTAATGATAACAG
>OMKI01002682.1:2490-20197 GCA_900302315.1 Phycis blennoides
GGGTGGGTGGGGGGGGGGGGGGGGAAAACCCCCCCCCCCCCCCCAAAAAAAAAGGGGACGGTACTGGTAAACGACCGATATATTAAAACAAAGGTCAACCGTGTGTCCCTGTAGTGGAAGCATACGCGCCGTTTTAATTGAACCCTTCTAATTGAAATGTTATTCCAAGAGCCCCAGACCGAAGGACAGCCGCGATCCCACACTCGCCGCCTCCGCTTGTTTCTTCCAATAACAACGTTCCCCTGTGTCAACCACACCCTCGTGACCCCCCCCCCACCCCACCCCACCCCCACCCCACCCCACCCCACCCCTCCTCAGACCATGAAGCCGGTGCAGACCGTGACGGTGGGCGGCTCCCACTTCAAGACCATCATCCCGCTGGCCACGCAGCCCAACGTCCAGCAGATCCAGGTACCGGGCAGCCGCTTCCACTACGTCCGCCTGGTCACCGCCACCACCGCCACCTCCAGCGCCCTGCAGGCGGGCGGGCCCACCACCAGCACCATGCAGACAGGTGGGGGCCTCCGGGGGTGGGGTTCTGCGTACGAGGGGGGAGGTTACAATGATGAGGCTCTGTTTGGAAAGGAGGATGGGAGATTTTTTTGTAGTTGTTGTTGTGATTGCTGTTGTCAAAGCTTTATGATCGCTTAGCTCTTAGTATTGATCGGTCGTTATTGATTCATTGATTCTATATCATATTCTTTGGCTGCCACTCTTTTAATATCTGTCTACTGTAGCGTCCATTGTTGTCTAGGTGTCCATCGGTTGCAATCTATACAGCATCCTGTTATGAAGCTTCTTAATGATTTAATTTTCTATTCGTCCTAATCTATATATATTTATATAAAGCCATGACTGCCTTTCTATTCCTATCTATAAAGCAATCACCATTGACAAAGCTTATTAATGATCTTGTTTATCTGTCCATCTTTATTTATGTATATTTAGCCATTACTAATGAATCACCTTTTGACAAAGTTTTGAAACTAAAATCTACTTATCTAGAAACTTGCAGTACACATTGCTTCAAGTGAACTGAAAAATCAAATGAACTCTCCGGAATCAAATGGACTGACCGTTGATGTGAACGATATCCCACAGCGAAACCCATGGTCGTCAACGCAGGAACAGTGCGCATGTCTGTGCCCATCGCCCCGGCCCAAACCATGAAACAGGTGACTTGCATTATAAAACATTATTATCATAAAGAAATAATTTATTCACTATCAGTTATCATCAAAGTGTCACACACTACAATACAATGTACACATACAAAACAAAATGAATTTTTAAGACATTATATCCAAAAATGTACGTCCACAAATACGGATTGCAATTTTATTTTCTACCACTAGGTGGTGCCAAAGTCCCTAACGGCGACGAGCCAGGTGATGACCAACGCCCAGACCCAGCAGCGGCTGATCATGCCCGCCACTCCGCTGCCGCAGATCCAGCCCAACTTCACCAACCTGCCGCCGGGGACTGTGCTTGCCCCAGCCCCCGGCACCGGCAACGTAGGCTACGCCGTGGTGCCCGCGCAATACGTCGCGCAGGTCTGTGGTGACTTGAACTTTGACTTGGTACATGTTTTTTATATTGTTTAATAGTGAGAGAATAGTAAAAGAAAGATGTGTTAATATTCAATGCATTTTAGTGCTGTCGTTTTAACGGCAGTTGTGGGGATGAGGATGTTGCATCTGTATTATAATGATATTAACATCACTTTATTTCAGATATTTCAAGAAAACAAATATTATATTACTATAAAGTTTGACGTTGACCAAAACAGCCTTTACAACTGAAAACGCGTCACAAATGTATTTTTTACAGACAGGCTTTTGACCAGCCCGCGGTGAAACCGAAAGACAAAAAAAAAGCCGACGCGTGGTGAAATGCTCTGTGTTGTGCATCCCTCCAGATCCAGCAGTCCTCCTTAGTGACCATGGCCAGCAGCTCCGGGTTCCACGCCCCGACCGGGGTCCAGACCCAGGCCAGGCTGCCTGTCAACGGGTAAGGTCCCCCACCCCTCCCTGCCAAATCCTTGCACCGCCAGCCCCTACTCATGTTTGTTTTGTCTGTGGATGTCTGTGTGCGTGGGATATTTGTTTAACCCGCTGCTCTCCTCAGCTTGTCCACGGCAACAGACTCCTCCACGAGGCCCAGGAAACCATGCAACTGCACCAAGTCGCAATGTCTAAAACTGTGAGTGTTATGTCACTTTTGATGGCGAGGATGTGGGTGTTTTTTTTTGTTTTTTTTTGTTTTTTTTGTGCGTGTTTCTGTAATTCTTATAATGGGGCTCACAAACCCATAAAATCGAATCTACCAACCCTTACGCAGTTCAAAATGTGATGTAAGAGGCCGATAAACTCGTATCCCTCTCAGGGTGGTTTTTACACGATGTGTTGTTGTTGTTGTTGTTTGTGATTAGAGTGACCGACACAAAGACTGTGCGCTAACGGTACGAACGGTCTCATTCCTCAGATATTGCGACTGCTTTGCAAACGGGGAGTTCTGCAATAACTGCAACTGCAATAACTGCTTCAATAACCTGGAGCATGAAACGGAGCGACTCAAAGCCATAAAGGTTAGGAGCACGCCTCGAAGCGCGAACGGCGCGCGCCGCTGACGGCACAGCCCTACCGCCTCACCCTTAACCCCCCGCGGTTCTCCTGTCATGCCTACGCGCCCGTCTCCCGTCGCCTCTGCATTCACCCGCCTGCTCTCTCCTCACTCCGCCTCTTCCAGACGTGTTTGGACCGCAACCCCGGCGCCTTCAAGCCCAAGATCGGCAAGGGGAAGCAGGGCGAGTCGGACCGGCGACACAGCAAGGGCTGCAACTGCAAGCGGTCGGGCTGTCTGAAGAACTACTGTGAATGCTACGAGGTGCCCGCCCCGCCCCCCCCCCCCCCCCCCCCCCCCTTACCCGCCAGAGGACAGCGTTTGGCCAATCAGATCCTAGCGTTCGAAATCAAGTATTGTTGATTTCGTCGAGGGGGAGGGGCTGTCAAATATGAAAGTGGGAGGGAAGAACGGGATACGGGTTATGTTTCATGAAACCGGGCGTGTGCTGCTTTTAAGTGGTGTGTACGCCACGCCCAGTCAGCACCCTGGGGTTTTTTTTTTGCCAGCGAGATATTTTGGAAAGCAAAAGGATGGAGGACAGTCGGTAGCGCTGATGAAATGTTGGCCCCCGTTTTCAGCGCTTTGTAAAAATAGTTTGGCTCGACTTATTTTCTGAAATTCTTTACCAAGTGTTGAAATGTCACGGATTTCAAATCCTGCCTCTAGTTATTCGTATCACTTGTTTCAACCACTAAGATGTATCTCTGTCCCACCCACCCTTCTCCACACGCGCCGCAGGCGAAGATCATGTGCTCGTCCATATGCAAGTGCGTCGGCTGCAAGAACTTCGAGGAGAGCCCCGAGAGGAAGACTCTGATGCACCTGGCCGACGCGGCCGAGGTGCGGGTGCAGCAGCAGACGGCGGCCAAGACGAAACTCTCCTCGCAGATCTCAGACCTGCTGACGAGGACCACGCCCATCAGCACAAGTGGAGGCGGCCGGTAAGGATGCGTCGGGGTTTTTTTTTTTTTTCTTCTCCCAACACGGCGTTGGAAGCACTGGATTTGATTTCCCCTTAAAGGTGCAGTAGGTGAGATTTGGGAGGGGTGGGTGGGTGTGTGTGTGTGTGTGTGTGTGTGTGTGTGTGTGTGTGTGTGTGTGTGTGTGTGTGTGTGTGTGTGTGTGTGTGTGTGTGTGTGTGTGTGTGTGTGTGTGGGGCACACATTTTAGGTATCGCATACTATAAGCGACATAGTTGAGATTAAAATCGACGTGGCCACCAGTCTGTGTTATAACAGAAAGAATTTTTTATTTTTTTATTTTTTTGTCCCTCGTAGGCTGCCTTACACATTTGTCACGAAGGAGGTGGTGGAGGCGACGTGCGAGTGTCTTCTGGACCAGGCCCGGCAGACGGAGCTCAGCGGGCAGCCGCAGGCGCTGGCCGAGAGGCTGATCCTGGAGGAGTTCGGACACTGCCTCATGAGGATCATCAGCTCGGCGGGGAAGGCCAAGTCGGACTGCATCAACTGCTAGACCAGGACGTCCCCCGACCTCATCCCCTGGTTCTGGTTCTGTCGGACCCCCTGGACCTCCTTAAAGGAGCCGCTTGGGCGGGCGGCGTCAGAGAATGAAATCAGTGCTGTTTTCCCTTCTCATGTACCACCAAGCCACCCCCACCCCCCAGCCCTGAGCTTTTAATTTGAAGGACAAAATAATGACTTGACATCAATGGACAGTAGAGCGAGCTGCTGCCTTGCTGAGAATCGGAGCCGGATGAAACCGGTCTGATGACCCTGACGTGGACACGCATTATGCACAACGTTGGCAGAGATGCACATTTTGGATTCAAAAAGAATAATCTACAAGTGCTTGTAGCTTAATGCTAATATGTTTCCATAGTCCTGTGCCTACTTGGAATATCAGTTGGAGTAATGAGAATTTTGTTTTTACTTGCATCATTAGCAATGGCAAAAAAAAGGCAAAATATATGTAAAGACAAACAACTGCACACAATATGGCTCAGTATTTTTTTGCATCCTAAATGTGCAAAGGGTAGCTCATGCAGCCTGCACACAGATTGTATATCTGACTGATAACAATTTGCTATTTAATGTACTAATGTACTCTCTTTGCCAGGTATATCCATGACTCCATTGATGACGTCCTATTTACGCTTGGCTTTACAACCATGTCTGATAATCGTGTGTCGGTGCGTCCTCAGAAAATTCTGGAAAAAAAATCTCTTCTCGATAAAGAGGCAAAATCAGTGTTCCACTGTAGTTTTTACGATAGCTTAGCATTCGGCCTGATTATGGAATTGTGGTGAGTTATTTGAATATCAGGAGAACATCTCTTGCCACAATCAATTTGTAACTGCTTGTTTTGTATGTTTTTATTTAAAATCTTTCTTAAATGCCATCCCTCCCTAATATATTTAAAAATTAAGCTAGGTGCCAACCATATGGCTAGTTTATACTGATTCTTTAACCAACAGACTTCTCAAACCTTTGAGATTTCTCTGGCTGCAGGAAATGTGTATGGTTTATGGTTTAGTTTAGCAACTTGTAATTCAACTTGATATATTTTTTGGTGTCCATTAAACCTGAATCTAGTACCCAGAATTACCCCTCTAAAACAAACTTTGATTCTCTCAGGAATTACCGTTAGACCCCACTTGGATTATTCCAAGATGTATGAAAACAAGAGGATCTGCAAAAGGAAGTGTCAGTCACCTATAGGGACATGGAGATGACCGTGTGCTGTATCGTGTTAGCTTTTAATTTGGATTCAGTAATATTGCTGCTTTTTTGTCTGTCTTCCATTCTTCACAATATTTTGTCAATGCAAAGTTGCCTTAAAATAATTTTGAAAATCAAAAGCATTATTTCATGTGTTGGGACTAGAACAAATATTTTTCGTAAGCGTTGTATATGAGAGGTGTACATTATGCTCTACTTTTTAAACTTTTATTTAAAATTGTCTAGTTAATATAATGTACTATTTTAACAGGACATTTATTTTAAATTAATATTTAAGACTTATGGCAGAAGTGTTATTCAACATTAATCTAATTAGAAACCAGCAATTGTTTCTCTTTAGAAGCTGTTCTGTAACATTCAATACGAAATTGTAGGGAAAATGGCCATTTGGGAAAAGGCTTGACAAAGGCTGATTTGAGTAGTTTCTCATAGTAAAACCTTTTTTTCAGAACTGTGTATTGGCGTCATTGTCTATTATAAATGTACATCCAATTAATGGTAACTTTTAAAACGTGGATTTAAATAATTGTTAATCGTTTTTTGTATACAAGTGTGCCTCCCATGAATGCAGTGGAAAGGAAATTGATAATTTAGCTCAACACACTAAAGGCCTTAAGATGACTGCAAAATTTTAGAACTCAGTACTTGCCCACCAACATAAAAAAAGGTGCGTATGTGTAAAATTCTCGACAAAAAAAAGAAAAAGTAAAAGTGATATCGAACGTACTCACGCGTCATGTGACACATGACGACTTCTGGTGCGACAAAGGATCATTTCCGGTGCGTGCAGGAAGTCACATCAGATGAAGCTTGGTTTGCCGGTGTGTGTGTGTGTGTCTCGCTGTTTTTAGCCAAACCCTAACAAATCCTCGATAAAGCCGCGAAAGCAGCGAACTTGAGGCCCATTTCTTAAATCCACAATATACGAAATGCAGACCGGACAATCGAAGATGAGCCAATATGATCAACTTTTGCTTTTTGAAAATGGACGTGAGCACGTGGTAGGCTCGTTGAGTGTGGTGGATCGTTGATTTTTCTGGTGATTTTGGGACGTTTTTCAACACCACGACGACTGCTGCAATGTCTGATGCATGCATGCATCCATCTTCTGTACTACATTGTTGTCTGTAAGTATTCACTTTATAGATCAAGCGAATTACTATCCCAATGATTATAACTATCACTACCCATTTGACCCCATGCGGGAAAGAAATCGTCCTGAAATGATGAGGGTGTTGTCACACAATGTGGCCTAAACCTGGAATAGAGATGTAGTTTTGTTGTGCGTTTATTTAAAAATCTTGAATTTTTCCTTTTCATTAGGACGCAATGAAGAAGACGGGATCGTGTATGCCACTGCAGTTATGATCTAACGTATGTATGGAGTTAACGTCGAGTGATTTTTGTGTTTTTATATATATATTGTTTTCCCAATGATTATAACAAATCACTACCCATTTGACCCATTGTGGGAAAGATTGTTTTGAAACTTATGAGGGTGCTCTTTTTAAATGCCTTTTATCGTAGGGCTATTTCCGTTCACTTTGTGTGTTGTATGTGTACTTGTTTCCCATTAGCAATCATGGAAGATTTGAATGGGACAAGTGGAAGGCCCCAGCCGTGCCCATTACACTATACAACGGCCGACGTGTCCCAACAGGCAAGTATGTGGCACTCCACACATAGTTGATCAAAAGTATGAATGATTATCACGGTGATTATAAACACTACTTGACTCATGACATTGAGAAAGATACTTTTGAGAATATATGAGGGTATTATCATTCATGCTTTAAGTTTTCCTAACAACTTAAATGTTTTTTACCATGTCAAATTTTAATGCACAGCCTTTTCTACAGGAGACTGCTGATGAGGTGTTGAACTTTTCTACCAGGAACCATCCTAGTTACTAGATGACTTGTACCAAAGCCTGTTGCATTTTGTAGATATGTGATTTGTAGATACACAAGACATGTTCTTGAAATTATTAAATAAATATTTGAAGTGACACTTGTGGCCTTGTTCTTTTGCATCCATATTTACTTAATAGCTCTCATTGTGGCACTTATCATTTGGTTGTATTTTCCCCCCACAACCCCTGCAAATGTCCTTTGGTAATACAAAAGCATGTCACACAAAAATACTTTGATACTTGTATCAAGTATTTGATACAAGTATTTGTATCAAATACTTGAAAAAAAATAAAACATTCAGATGAAGAAGAAAACACTCAAAAGATGTGTATTCGATAGTAGAGTTGCAAGCATCGTAGGGGCCGGTTATGTTGTGGCTCGAGCATACTATTGCGACGTTCCGTTTACCGGAAGTTGTCCTGCTCCGGGGGGAGGATCCTCGCAGTGCCACGTTGATGGTCACCACTGGAGACGTGGAATCTCGCCCTGTAACCGGGGCCAGCGTACACTCTTGGTATTGAGCTGAAGACGCAAAGGACAACTTACTACTTCCTTGTCTACATAAAGGCTCAAGTTGTATGCTTGCGTGCATGTAAATAAAACGGATCAACGTTAAGGAAGGTAAGCGGCTACTCGAGTGTTGTTGGGACTCACTTGAAATGTTAAACCACCTCGCATTCTAGTTAGCCGGCTAGGTATTGTTCGTTTCAGCGTTAAAAACACTCAACCGTAATACCAAACTGCCGTGAACAAACAAGGCATTAAAATCTATTGAGGTACTGAACCCCACTTGGAATCGGAAGTCATGTAGCTGCTGCCTTTAGTGTCCTTGTTAGCCAGAATCAATGGTGTGTTCCTTCTGCATGCGTTCTGTCGCTATCAGCTGTTAGCCGATTTAAAGCTAAGCTGTTCTTATGCAAATGTTGGTATTCTCGGTATCTACTAATTATATGGATCCTATTTATGAATACATTAAGAGACATGGAATTCGATTAATGCACGACTCCTTATGGGTTGTTAAAATGCATTTAGTATTTTTTTTGTAAGATGTTACACTTTAACTGATGATTGTTAGTAATTGCGATTCAAAGGTATTTGCTGCAGACGAAATAAATATATTCTGAGTCGAACCCCTACAGTAATTAATCATTATAGAAATTGTCGACCATATTTGCTAAATCCACACGGTCTATAAACACTACATCTCATTCAACTTCTCTAACGCTAGACCCTCTTACGATGTGTTATTTTAGCGAACAATGTACCGATAAATGTTCACAACAACGATAGTATGGTTATGTAGGTGAACCTAGGCTATTGTACATTCCGTTCTGGTTTTTAGTCGGTTGGAAGATTATATAATGCAACAGAATTTGTAGTTTATGCATAGGAGTGTGCTACCTTATCTTCAATCTTTCATGTTGGGAATGGTGTTCATTATTTTTGTTGTGTTTTAGTCAGGATGAAACTGAAGGAGATCAATCGCACAGCTATCCAGAGCTGGAGTCCCACACAGCAACATCCAATCTACCTGGCAACAGGTATGAGCACACACGCCTCAGACAAGACGAAGTAGACCAAAGTGAATCTCACTCATCCCTTCTCATTTCAGTTTTTGTTGGGCTGAAACGAAAAAACCATATGCAATGCAGAGGGGCCATTTACCACTCATGCCTTTATTCAAAACATCGTTCTGGTGGCCTTTTTTCAGGGACATCCGCACAGCAACTGGACGCCTCCTTCAGCACCAATGCCTGCCTGGAGATCTTTGAGCTCGATCTGGCCGATCCATCTTTGGACATGAAGTCTTGTGGCACCTTCTCATCTTCTCACAGGTAGGCCTTCGACATTCAGAATCGAAAGCCATTACCCACTGTATTGGCTGGCTGTTGAACATCATAACTACTACCCATTCCTGCTGCCCCTCCACATTGTGTTTGCCCCGATAAGTGACAATTGTGATATCCTGGCATATGCCGTATAACGAAGTACTGCCTTCGATGATAACTCATTTGGGAAGGAAATGAGTTTCCTTCCCAAAACACTTCCACCCTTTCAAATGAAGCGAAACCAAGTCATTCATTCATTATTGCTCCTCCCACTCACACCGCGGCCTCCGCAGGTATCACAAACTGGTGTGGGGCCCCCACGGGATGGACGGCGGCGGTCACCCCAACGGGGTCCTGGTGGCGGGCGGGGAGAACGGCGACGTCATCCTCTACGACCCGGGCAAAATAATGGCGGGAGACGACGACGTCGTCATCACCCAGAGCGACAAGCACACGGGACCAGTGAGGGCCCTCGACGTCAACCCCTTCCAAGTACGTCCCACGCAGGCCCGTAGGAGAGTGTCGTTCGTGTTGCGCCGCCGTGAGGTTACTCGTCACGTCGTGTGTTGCACCGTTTCGCCGTCGCATTGTGTGTTTTTTTTACTATTTCTTTTTTTTTGTTGTTGTGTGAAGGCAAATCTGGTGGCGTCCGGAGGCAATGAGTCTGAGATCTACATTTGGGACCTGAATAACTTTGGCTCCCCGATGACACCTGGACCAAAAACTCAGGTACACCTCGAAAAATGTTGGATTAGTTAAAGATATGAATGTGGTTAATGAGAGTTGTGAGTCAACCCAGGCTTAGTCAGTGTGGAAACAAACCAAACATTCAGCATTAGATAAGCATTATACATTCCAATACTTAGCATGGACCGGGAGCTAACTTTGAAGGAAAACACTAACTGAAATTAACTCAAACTAACTTAAAACTTAAACTACTTTATTTGCATTTAGGGCATTTAGCAGACACTTTTATCCAAAGCGACTTACAGTAAGTACATTTGTCAGAAGCAATGAAACATTTCATTGCTTATTTCACACTTTATAAGTATAGTGTGGGAAAGGTAAACCTGTCTTCCAGTGCCATATCAGTTGAGGCTGAAGTCATAGTCCACTTCATTATACTCATTGCATTGCTTCTTTGTCGTGTAGTCTATTGAAAACCCGTGAAGAAATTCATCAAATCAAGTGATGTGTGAATTTCTCACGGTAATTGCGCCGGGATCTAATGGCCTGTTAACTTATTGTAATGGAATGTATCCAGCGTTTGCACCCTGTCTCTCTCTCTCTCTCTATCTCACTCACACACACACACACACACACACACACACACACACACACACACACACACACACACACACACACACACACACACACACACACACACACACAATGTTGCAGAATTTTGTTGAGTGTGTCTAAGCGGCCCGGTGTATATCTGCTGCCTTAGCCCCTGGAGGACATCAGCTGCGTGGCGTGGAACCGCCAGGTCCAGCACATCCTGGCGTCGGCCAGTCCCAGCGGCCGTGCAGCGGTGTGGGACCTCCGCAAGAACGACCTCATCATTAAAGTCAGCGATCACAGCAACAGGGTACGGCTGTTTCTTTCTTTCAAGATCGTTTCGTGAAAACAGTAGAGGGATGACTGTTGTAATGTTGTAATGTCATGGTTTCAGATGCACTGTTCTGGGCTGGCCTGGAACCCAGAGGTGGCCACGCAGCTGGTGCTGTCGTCAGAAGACGACCGCATGCCCGTCATCCAGATGTGGGACCTTCGCTTCGCCACGTCCCCGCTGAAGATCCTGGAGAACCACACCAGGTAGGTTCCTCTTCATCACCGCCCTGAGAGTTTCTACCAGTAGGTTGAATGTGTATGGAGGTGGAGTGGATTGGATTGGACCCTGGTGTGTGTTCTCAGGGGGGTCCTGGCCATCGCCTGGAGCTTGGCGGACCCCGAGCTGCTCCTGAGCTGCGGAAAGGACAACAGGATCCTCTGCTGGAATCCAAACACTGCTGAGGTAAACGCCCCAATTGTGGCTTTCCTTTCATTTCCCTTTACTTTAAACGGTATCTTATCACGGAAGCAGTCAAGGCTCAGCTTTAAAGGAAAACTCAGACAATACGCCGACGATCTAATAATTTCCGTAACTGTAAATTTTTTTTAGAAGCACGGCTAATCACTAAATGTCACCCTACGTACCGATCCGCTCAGGTTTTATACGAGCTGCCCACCAGCACGCAGTGGTGCTTCGACATCCAGTGGTGCCCCAGGAACCCCGCGGTGCTGTCGGCCGCGGCCTTCGACGGGAACATCGGCATCTACTCCATCATGGGAGGAAGCAGCCAGGCTCAGAGCCAGAGGCAAGCGGACCAAGTAAGGCTTAGGACCCTTTTACGTAACACGCGACGAGGTAAACTGTTTAGGAACTCATTTGCTTATACATAATAGCTTATACATATATTTTTGTATCTTTCTGACTGTCGTCTTTGCGTATTGCGATTAACTGACGAGATCCACCATCTAACGAAGTTTCGGTGCCAAATCAATAAACACGATTGATGAAAACCGACTTTCAGTTGGCTTCAGGGCCCGTCTAAGTCATCTGGTGGACGATATAACGGTCCTATAACGTCATCGGGCCTTGAAATTTGACACCACAGGCCCCTAATTCAATTTTGCTGTTGACAAAAAGCAAGTATTGTGACGCTGACTCTGTTGTCGTCGTGTCTGTTGCCGTGCGTCACAGATCAGCAACTCCTTCGGGAACATGGACCCGTTTGGAACGGGACAGGCTCTGCCCCCGCTGCAGCCCCCCCAGGCCGCCCCCGCCGCCCCCGCCGCCACGGTGAACCCCCTGAAGAAGCCCCCCAAGTGGATCCGCAGACCCGTTGGTGCCTCTTTCGCCGTGAGTTACCCCCCCCGCGCCTGGGAACGCATCTCATCACACGATAGTGTCACATCTGCACGCCATTTAGACACTTTACAATTTACATTTAGGGCAATGGGAAGACGCTTTTATCCAAAGCGACTTGTTCAGAGTTCACCTGAACCCTGCATAACATCCATCCTCTTGAAAAAAAAAAAAAAAAAAAAACCCTACCCTCATGCTCTTGTATGTTGTACGTCTTGGCACTTCAATCGCTCTTTGTAACTTGGCACTTAGTCAGAGATGTTGTATACTAGCAATGGTTAACCTAGCAATTGACATGCTTGATACTTGTTCTGGTGACTTTCTTACTGTATTAGCAGCAATGAAATGTTTCACCTTCTCATGAAAAATGTACTCTTTGTAAGTCGCGTTGGATAAAAGCGTCTGCTAAATGCCCCAAATGTAAATGTAAATGCGACTTACAAAAAAGTACATTTGTCAGACGTTTTAGTCCAGAACGTTAGTCCATAGCCATGCAAGTCTTAAGCTCAGAAAAATCAAAGCATGCACCGAAATCGGAATAGCCTTCAAGGCAGCTCAACGACGACAACAAAATCGCGACGGTGTCTCGACAACGAAATTCTAAGAACCCTTTCCTTCGCGCTGCCCCCTTCCCTTTCCTCCGGCGCAGTTCGGCGGCAAGCTGGTGACGCTGGACAACGCGCCGTCGAACCCGCAGCAGCCCGCCAAGCACGTGGTGCACGTGAGCCAGGTCGTCACGGAGACGGCCCTCCTGGCGCGCTCCGACCGGCTGCAGGCCACGCTGAGCGGCGGCCACTTTGTGGACTTCTGCCAGAAGAAGATCGAGGCCGCGCAGGACGACTTTGAGAGGACCGTCTGGTCGTTCCTCAAGGTACGAGGCCGAGAGCGGCTTTTCTTACCTCGGTTTGAACCGTCTCAAGATTCACGTCCTTTTGTTGTCAAATGCGCGGCGTCACTTGTAGTCGTACTGCACAGTGAAATGTATTGGACGGGGTCCGTTCCAACATGGAAGGAAAATCAAAGAAAACAGTGAAATTAAATTAAATACAATAAAATACGATAAGTACAGAACAACAGTAAGAGCAGCAATGGAGAATGATTTGTAGCAGCATTGTAGTAATATAAAGTGCATACTGAAAGCATGCAAGTATTTACATCATGCATAAACTGGAGGGTTGTACATGAGCTTGTCTATATAACGTTTTATAATGTAATGTCATTCTTAATAGTAAAGAGCATAGTGGTAGTTTTGGTAGTAGTAGCGTGCATCTACATTTGTACGACACATTTTTCCGTATATTTCCGCTGTGTTTCATTATATTCAAATTGTTTATTTTTAGTATCCTACTCCCTGTCCTGTACTTTCTGCTATTGCACCTGCATTTCCCATCTGGGATCCACACTGTACTATCTTACTGGAGTGTGGAGCCACCAAAACGTCCAGGCTGTTGCCATTTTGATTGAGATCATTCACTGTTGTTTTCAGGTTAATTTTGACAGTGATGTCCGTGGAAAATATCTGGAGCTGCTCGGGTACAAAAAGGAGGAACTAGCTGCAAAGGTATAAAAAACGCACTTAAATAAACACTACACTATGTTTTAAAATGTTTCCGTCCGGGTTTTAGTACATCTTGTTAAAACTGTTTTAATTTAATTTGCAGATTTCGACTGCCCTGGAGGAAATGGCAAATTGTCCTATAAAGGTAAAATGTTAAAGCATGTTAGATGTAGAATTTCTTTGATACTGTCATTGAAAAACCAACAATGAACACATCACGTATCTCTTGTTTTTGTATATGTGACAGTTTTACTGTTGAGGTTATTGATGGCTTATTGAAATAAATGCTGCAGCTATCTTCCTTCAATTTTGCCTGCCGCTAGTTTTCTAGTAAGGAAGGAAGTGCAAATGCAAAATCTGTATGGTGTAATATTTCTGGATTTCCTGTTTGAAATGACTCTCACTTCACCATATTGTAGCTGTAATCAAACACATTTCCAAGGCCTTGTCATTCCATTAGAAACATTAAAGACTCCCTTAACAGTAGATTATTTATTGTGCTCGCAGAGGTGATGTGTTTTTACAGTTAGAACTGTAGCCTTTATGAAATGGTGAGAACACATGGCATGAAAAACGAACCAATAACGTATGTAATTACGGTGGTTATTTTTGTATTGGCTACCGTGTGCCAGAGCCTCAAAGTAAAATATTATAGACTTTCTTTTTTTAATATTACATATTTATTTATTAATTTTTCTTTTATGAATACTCCTCCTACCCAATGTCCAATAGTTTTTCTACCCTCAAAGGATCAGCAAGGGTTTTATTCATTATTGTGTTACCCGCAGTCCTTAACTGGACTGAGGGAAGTCTTGTTCTTATGTGGTTTTTGCCTGTCTCTATTGCGTGCTGCTGTGTTATCCTTTATGCAATGTAACTGTCAGGTATGGTTGCGTGATCTTACGTCTAAGGTGCATTCTTGGTGCTCCTTGTGATGTACAGCTACTTGCTGTTATTGCTGTGTGTGTCTCTGCGTGTAGTGTATTGTGTATCGTTGGTTATTCCTTTCACGCCCTAACACGCATATACATTTTCCTCCTCCTAATATCTGTAGCCAATGACGGAGGTGTGTACCCCTGCCGCACTGCAGCCCGCCGTGGCCCCTGACTTCCTCCAGCCCGCCGTGGCCCCTGACTTCCTCCAGCCCGCCGTGGCCCCTGACTTCCTCCAGCCCGCCGTGACCCCTGACTCCCTCCAGTGCGCACTGGCCCCTGACTTCCTCCAGCCCGCCGTGGCCCCTGACTCCCTCCAGTGCGCAGTGGACCCTGCTGCCAGCAGCTTCCTGGCCCCCGCCGCCGACATCTCTCCGGAGGCGGCGTTCGACCTCATCTCCGCAGCGAACGTGCAGCCAGCCGACGCCGCCGCGGCCGCCTCCCCTCCCCCCTCCGAGGACGAGCTTGACCTGGACCTGGACTCCGAGAGTCCCGTGGACCTGGGCCTGGGGGAGGAGCTGGCCCAGGAGCTGGACGCAGAGCCCGAGGAGGAGGAGGAGGAGGTGGAGCAGGAGGAGCAGGAAGAGGAGGAGATACCCCTCACCGAGGTATGAAGGTTGAAAGTTCGCTTGAATCAAAAGAGAGATGTTTTTTAGAAATTGCAGTGATGAAAGTCCAGTGAGATTGACGTCTCACAAACCTTTTTTATTGTATTTGTGTCGGATCCAGCTGACTTCATTATTTGTTCTTTCCTCCTCATTATTTCATCCTTGAAGTATTGGTTTTTTTTTAAATTTTGACACACACATCTAATGCACATTCACATTCAAACTGTACATAATTGGTACTGAAACCCCCCAATCTGTTCTTCCAGGATGTGGGTCTTCCAGCTGAGCCAGCCGACAAGACCCCTGTGATGGTGGAGGACTCTGCTGGAGTCCCTGACGCTGCTGCTGCTGCTGCTGCTGCTGCTGCCGCTGCCGCTGCCCTGGCAGGCGTCCACCTCACTGTCAGCCAAGGTAACCACACGTTCCATTCATTTATTTGATTAGAAAGCAGTAGGGTAGGGGAGCTTGGATTCAAGAGGTCGAAGACACAGATTCCCACTGGCCTAGCGGTTCAACAGGCCGGTGTCGCAAGATAAAGTAAGGAGGAGCTTTATTGAGCCTAGTCGGAAGATTCGGGATGATGGATCATATGATGGTTATGATATAATTAAGTATTGCTCGCCTTTTAGTTTTCTTTATGAATAGATATTTAATGCACTAGGGCAGGGTAGTGACGGGGAGTTTGACCTCCGAGCCAACGAATTACCCACCTGCTCATAAATGACATTCATCTAAATAAATTGAAGTCACTTTGGTTAAAAGATGCTGATAAACAGTATTGTTAAAGGTCAACTGAAAAGCAAGACTTAAGAACGCCGAACGGTTGGTTTCTTCCTCTAGACGTGGACGGGCTGATCACGCAGGCGCTGCTGACCGGAGACTTCGAGGGGGCCGTGGATCTCTGTCTCCACGACAACCGCATGGCCGACAGCATCATCCTGGCCATCGCCGGGGGCTCCGAGCTGCTGGAGAAAACCCAGAAGAAGTACTTCTCCAAAACGCACAGCAAACTTACCAAGGTTGGTGAACGCCCTTTTCTCCGCCAACCAGGGCTGTTCCTGGTTTCAACGACAGTGTGTTCATTTTGAGTTCCTGTGGCGGGTGGGTTATATCAATGTTTTACATTTGCAGTCATATTTTATTGTATGACTCCGCTGATGTACTGTACATAATACTGCAAATACAGGTACGGTCATTTTAGGGATTTTGAATTATTTCGATTGTGATGTTATTCATATATTTCTGTCTTTTATATGAATCTTTCGTTTTATTATATGAATGACTGAGGGGGTGAATGAAGTAGTAGTATCTATCCGTCGATCTGATGGTAGCGGACATTTTGTGGTGGCAGTTGATCAGTGCGGTGGTGATGAAGGACTGGACGGACATCCTGACGTCATGTGACCTGGCCAACTGGAAGGAGGCTCTGGCTGCCGTCATGACCTACGCCCGGCCGGAAGAGTTCTCTGCCTTCTGTGGTCAGTACACCCGGAAGCCGCTAAGGGCCGCGTTCGTGCTTTACCTTTTTAAGGGGGGAAGGATGGCGCAGTGGTTCTGGGTTTGATTCCCAATGCCCACCCAGCCAACCTGTAGACTACCTTCAGCAAGGCACCTGAACTCTGTCTACCCCTTAACGTAAAAAAAAAAATCTGCAAAATGACTAAATAGTAGCACTATGTATAATTGTCAATAAATGTGATATGTGATATATATGTAATAATATATGTGATACTTTTATTTTGAAAAGACCTTCTGGGTGGAAGGCTGGAGGCGTCGCAGGACGTCCTGCTCCAGGCGCAGGCATCTCTGTGCTACATCTGCGCCGGCAACGTGGAGAAGGTGGTGTCGTGTTGGACCCGCGCTCAGGCAGGGTACTCTCCCCTCTCCCTCCAGGTAGGTCCAGTCCTCGCTTCCCTCTCACATTTGGAATTTCCCTTCAAGCTACGCTGTACAATAATCTCCAATCGGGGACCCTACCACTGTCTTTTATGGTGTTGCTGCTGTGACTGGTGTTCATCTGTTGTTTATGTGATGTGATCCATTGGCTGGAAATCAATGGCCCCAGGAAACCCCAAAGCACACACACACACACACACCGTGTGGCTTTCATAGCGCCACCAAAAAACTAAATACCAAAAAAAAAGTCCCAGCGTCTCTGTCCCGACACGGCCGTGTGCTTAAGGGACAACAAAGACCACTTGATCTTGGGATTTACGGTTCAATCGATCAGATGCTTCAGATGTTTACGCCGGGCCCTTCATCACAGTCATACCGGGCCCTTCATCACAGACACGCCAGGCCCTTCATCACAGTCACGCCAGGCCCTTCATCACAGTCATACCGGGCCCTTCATCACAGACACGCCAGGCCCTTCATCACAGTCACGCCAGGCCATTCATCACAGTCACGCCAGGCCATTCATCACAGTCACTCCGGGCCCTTCATCACAGTCACACCGGGTTCTTCATCACAGTCACAGCCTCCCCAAGGGCTTCGCCAGGCCGACCTGTTATGACATTGAATCCCGACCCTTAGATGACATCAAATCGAGACTAAAGAGGGGTAAGCTTTAAAGCTAAAGCCAAAAGCTTCTCTTCCCTTCCCAGGACCTGGTGGAGAAGGTGGTGGTCTT
>OMKI01002694.1:2804-21936 GCA_900302315.1 Phycis blennoides
CTGCGCCGATAAAAGAATGTGATGCATTGAAAACTGTTAAGTATTACACCTCCTTTGTAAGAAAATCACACACACACACACACACACACACACACACACACACACACACACACACACACACACACACACACACACACACCCATTGGATGGGATTGGTTTGCACACGCTTCCTCAACCGTTGGAGTCTGCGCAGTGAGTGCAGCGCTGAAATTCAAATTTGAACGGAGAAGTGTTGTTTGCAATACCAGCAGAAGAGCAACCAAGACGGCCTGATCGCCACGTTTAGTTTAGGAGCGTTTTCGTTCTTTGTGAGCGAGCCGAAATTTTTAGTAAAGAGCTGACCGCATTAAAATTAGTCGAAGCTAGGTGTCCTCCGAGATGGACCCCTTCACTGAGGTGAGTACTGTGTTTGTGTTATAATCTAACGTGTCGAGGCAGCCAACAATGTCGGCTAGTAGCGCCGCGACGTTCCTCTAAGTCAAGATACACATTATATATCTACTGATTTTTAGGTCTGGCTGTCTTAAAATAATCGCACGCAGCCAGTCAGCCAAGCCATTGGATTGGTTGATGTTGTTTGTCTAGAAGTCCTTCTCTGCTTTTGAAAAACGTTTTCATAACCGACGGTTATGAATAGGAATATGTCACATGTCGTGTATTTGTTTTAACACATAATGACAGCCACAAGTAAACTATGTTTGGAGAAAACTGTAACGAACAAAAAAAACATAAATAGGCCTAGTAGTTTGCAAAGTTGAGAACACAAAGTAACGTATATACTAAATGACCGGTTCCTCTTCAGAGCTAGCGTGCCACTAATGGATCATTTCCATGTGACGTTGATTACGTGTCGGTTCCAAAAACGCACCCTCCACCCTACCAAGATCATCTGATTATAATCTTGTAAAATTCACTTCCATTTAGGGTAAAACAGCCATTTCAACCTGGAATGTCTCCAGCACCATGACCTCAACTGTTAAACAGCATAGCCCGAGTCAATCTAACATGCGGAAAACAACATGTGATCATTTATAGTGGGGTGTTTTTTGTTTAGGATGTCCCATACATGTACACATTATTTACATACGTGGATAGAGAATGTATTTACAGTTTGTATCTGACAGCGCTTGCCACTCTGCGTCCCAGCCAATAGGATTGGAGAGTTCAAATCTCTTGGCTGGGCCCCGCAAGCAGGAGTGGCTCATTCCTGTGGAATGACACTTCCACTCATACGGCTGCAAGTTTTCCATGTTGCGTGGAAAACGGCAGTTGAATTAGAGGAATGCGTTTGGTCTTGCACAGTTACGGGGTAATGAATCAGCAGCACCCATGACATTTTTTCCTTATGAGGCCAAGGGGCAGGGATTTCAAACAAAGACGTTAAGAGAACACAGGAGTGCCTATGTAGGGTACATGTTTTCAAGGCTAATTCCATTTTATTACATGTACCCTAATTGCATTAAGTAACATTTACCTAATCACCTCTAGAAATACATCTATTGGCATGATTTGTCTCCACTAAGACTGCATCAACCTATGCTTTTATGCAGTTGCTTACAGCCACAAGTGTATATCTAATACTGTACCATGATATGTTAGTATAATATGGCAGATTTTTTTTTTTTTCTTCCTGTAATGTGGTTCAGTGAGACTTGCAGGTCCAAAAGTCAAATGCAATCTGCCCTTTGGTCATCCATGGTCAAACAGGACGAAATGAAACTCTTTAGTGCCTAGTTCTGCATTTTCTTTTTCTTTTTTTATAAAGTTTGCAGGGTTTCTTTCACTGCTTGTATTTGCGTGTTGTTTTTTTTGTTTTTTTTAACTGTATGGTAAGTGCTGTCGCATGGCAACATTTTGTATAACATTGAACTTTTCCCCTGTGTGTTTGACCAGAAATTGCTGGAGCGCACGCGCGTCCGGCGGGAGAACCTGCAGAAGAAGATGGCGGAGCGCCCCACGGCGGGGAACAGACCGATGGCCAAGAGGGCCCGGGAGCCACTGGCTGAAACCAATAGCATGCTGACTGAGCCTGTCATTGAAAAAGGTAGAAAGATGTGCATTGTATTTGTGGCCAAATCGGTATTTTATTTTGTATTGGAACGCTGATGGTTATAAAAAAACATTGACGATATTGATACAATCTTCATCATATGTTGAATCTTACCTGTCAATCATAATTCCATAATCGTCATTAAAACTCAAAAGGGCATTGGGTTATCTGTTTTATTAACGCATTTAGTGAACATTGCCTCGGTTTTCTGTGTTTTGGTTTGAGAGACCATGAATTAAAACAATACACCATGACGCAAAAACATGGTGGTCGTCCTAACACCACCACCACGACCTGTCCAGCAGCCCTGACTCTGGTTTGACAACTCCCCCACCCCCCCACCCTGCCTCACAGCGCTGCACCCCTCGTCCAACCCCTCCCCCTCCAAGCGCCGCTGCTCCGAGGAGAACGCCCAGCCTGCCTCCACGGTTGGCGGAGAGGAGGTGGAGAACCGGGAGCCGGTGGCGGCGCCCCCACCCACTCACCAGGACCCCCCCACAGACAGGAAGCCCCCCGTTGGCCCCGCCAGCATCCGCTCTGCCGCCTCCCTGGAGAGGAAGGCCGTCCCCTCCTCCTCCTCCTCCTCCTCCTCCTCCTCCTCCTCCTCCGCCACCGCCACCAGTGCCGCGCGGCCCCCCGTCCACCCGGCCCCTCCAGAGCCGGCGAGAAGCAGCCCGGCCCGACCCGAGGCCATGGCGATCACCTCTGCTCCCGTGGTGGTGGCGGCGCCCGCTCCCTCTAGGATTCAGGCGGCCAAAGAGGCACCAGAGGAGGCCCCTGCTCCGGCCCCCACCGGCATGAGGTCTCGCCTGCAGAGGCTGGCGGCGCAGAGGAACTACTGGGATAACGGTACCGTAGTGTCCTCACGTGTTCAGTAGCTATTATTACATGGAAGTCATGGCATTGTAGAGCTTGATGTTAAGAAATGAATTAAGAATGTTCTAAAAGTTAGATTAACCCTGAGTGAGATGAATATGTAGTATGTGTTGTGTTTTATTTGTTTGAGTACCCATTTTGCCCAGGCAAGTTTATACCCTGTCAAAGATGTATTAATTCAACAGAGGGGTTGAAGTGAAACACCTACCGCCTCATTAAGAACCATTATTATGTCCGTAAGGTGCTGTTATTCAGAAACAAGTAGCCTTTTATTTCCTTGCTTGTCTGTTTCATCATTTTAATGCACCGCTAAGCACCTTGGGATTGTCCCGACACCGAAAGAGGTTTTCTAAATTGAATGTATTCTCTCCGAATTCATGTTGAGTTTTACGTTTCATCTCTCGACCCCCAGACACGTCCGACGACGTTCCCCTGTCCCCGGTCCAGAGACAGCCTGAAGTGGCCCCGCAGGCCGTGGCCCCGACTCCTGCCCCGTCAGAGGCCCCGGCGGGGCGGAGGGGCCGCCTGGCCAACCTGGCCGCCACCATCGGCTCCTGGGAGGACGACCTGAGTCACCCCGCCGTCCCCAAGGACAACCCGCCAGCCACGCGCCCCCCCGTGTCCACCGTGACCCCCAAGCAGAGTGCTGTGCCGTCCGGCCAAGTGGCCCACAGCAAGCCCCCTCCCAGCTATGCTCAGGTAGGGCTTACAGAGCCAACCGTTCAGAAATGATCAAAGATGCACAAATGCTATTGTTGGACTTTCTTACTGTATTAGCAGCAGTGAAATGTTTCACCTTATGACAAATGTACTCTTTGTAAGTCGCTTTGGATAAAAGCGTCTGCTAAATGCCCTAAATGTAAAATGTAAATGTAATCCAATAGTCCATTGTTGATAATACGTTGGTCTGCAATACAAAAGTCTAACGCCACAGGAGCGGTATCAACAAAACAAAAGTGAACAAAAAATTGAAACATTTACTGACATTACTTTGTTGGAGAGAAAGTTGAATAGAATCTAGTCTAGTGAATGTGTGCTCACTGCCAGATCGGTACACTCACTGTACCCGTACAGCACACTCACTGTACCCGTGTCCCCATGCAGAGCGTCCCATCACCAGTCAAGTCCACCAAAGTGGTCCCGGCCAGCCCTCAGAAGTCTGGCGTCCCAATAGTGACCCCTGGTGCATCTCGGGCAGGTGGAGGGGCTGCGCTGTCCGCACGGGCCAGCAGCCCCCAAAAGGCTTTAAACAAGGACACCTCGTCCCAGAGTCCCCTCAAAGGCCAGGGCCCAGCCAGGCGCCTGGACGCGAATGTGGTGAATGCCAGCCCCAGTAAGCCGGACCTCCCCGCGAAGCCTGCCAGATCGGACCCTTCCATCCCTTCCAGAGAGAGGGTTGGTGTTGTTGCCAAGGACTCCTCCACACCCCAGCAGCAGAAGGCCTCATCTGGGACACCAGGTACGATCTTAATGTGTTAGACGGTTCTGTCTGATTGGATGAACAGTTATTGATTTAATATAGAGATAATATTTTAATATAATGTAGAGATGATCATGTCTGCTATATTTTTACACAAACTCAATACTGCAATGGCAACTGTAGTACAACATAACACACATTTGTACTATACAAATACAAAATCCCATGACAGACCTAAGTTAAATCTGGATGCAAAAAAAAAATAAAATACCCTACCCTCATGCACTTGTATGTTGTACGTCTTGGCACTTTATAATTGCTCTTTGTAACTTAGCACTTAGCGTCTTAGGCCAGAGATGTTGTTACTAGCAATGGTTAACCTAGCAATTGGAATGCTTGAAACCAGTTCTGGTGACTGCTTACTGTATTAACAGCAATGAAGTGTTTCACATTCTTCTGACAAATGTACTTATTGTAAGTCGCTTTGGATAAAAGTGTCTGTTAAATGTAAATGTAATGTATAGGACTATAGTGTATGTTGTGGTAACATACTCTGACAAATGTATATATTTTTAAAAATGTTCTCTTCAATTCCATTCTATTTATTTATAGTTTTACTTATTGCAAAACTCCTCTGCTTGTTGTTGTCGTTGCTGCCCTGTCAGGGGTGAAGTCCTTCGTGGAGCGCTTTGGAGAAAAGTGCCAGGAGCGAACGCATCACGGCACCCCCGCCGGGACGGGGGGCACCCAGGCCAAGACCCCCGGCGTGACCCCCAACACCCGGCTGGTCCAGGAGAAGCTCCGCTCCGCGCAGGCCTCAAACGCCACCACCTCCTCCGATCTCACCCAGAGGCAGAAGCTGGTGTGTTGATGTTTGCTTCCATCTTGTACACCGCGTGTTACGCTCGTCTACATCAATATCAATGACAACCACCTACCTGCTCCTTGGGATTGATTTTGTAATCGCCATTAATAAGATATTTAGTGTGTGTGTGTGTGTTATGTATGGTATTTTGGCCGACCGATGAATTCCTTGTTTTACAATCATTTGCTAATGACAGGAACGGGAATCAGAGCTTGCTCAAATTCGGAGTCGCTTCCAGAAGGCGGGCAACATGTGGAAGAACAAGGAAGAAGCATCGGATGCCAAGAAAAACATGGATGACAAGGTTAGACCTCTATTCTGCGTGCGTGCGTGTGTGTGTGTGTGTGTGTGTGTGTGCTGCTCCACTCCACTTGACATGCTAAAGGATCATGCAACGTCATGACTTGCATGACCCACGTGTGTTTGCTTCGCAGGCACCGGCAAAACAACCCACAGAATGCGCCGACACCAAGTCTCTGCCAGGGGACGAGTCGGCAGTGGTCGGCCCCGAGTCCGGCTCCATCTCCAGCCTGACTTGTGCAGGTACTTTGTGCTTTGCGGTAAAAGTTGTGATTCAAAATGGAGTGCTCGGCAGACAAACAATTCCCAGGGATCAATCCAGAAACCCGTCCGTGTCCGTCTGCAGCAGGTATCGGGCTCACCGTCCCGTCCCCGGTGTCCACCTCCAGCCCGCTGCGGAGGGTGGACCGCCCCGCGCCGACGGGGGTCTGCCACGCCCAGGGGGAGGAGGAGAGTGGGGAGAGAGAGGGGTGCAGCGAGGGGGAGGAGATCGAGATGAACGTGGACTCTGCCTCCATCAACTCTGCGGTGATCAACGAGCTGTTCGAGGGGGTCCTGGAGCAGAGCGACGACACGGCCAGCGGCCACGGGGGCGAGGACGAGGAAGGCGACGAGGAAGATGCCCTGAATATCTCCTCCATGTCCCTCCTCACGCCGCTGGCCGAGACGGTGGCGTCTGTGATCCGGAGTCCCGAGCGGAGGGAGATGATGGTACGCTGGGGTGTCCCTGTCCGCGCCAATTGGTCCTGTTCATTACATTTGTTTATGAAGCCCGACCTCATCATCATCATCATCAAGGCCTTTGGAACTAAAATCGACATGGCCGCCCAGGTGCCTAACGAGGCGTTCAATACAGTCACTGCTTGTGAGGCCGTTCATTTGATGACGAGTCGCAGTGAGGCGAGAGGGAGGCAATCTTACTTAGTTTTGTTGTCCAGTTGCAGGCAGCAGTGTTTCGTGGGCGCATGCGGGGAAAGGTTTGACTCGTTCGAAACATGCCTATTAGAGTTTTCATTTTAAGTATATCGGGGCCTCATTATACAACCCTCTAAAGTACAAGAAAAACACCTCTGATTCAATGGAAGAGAAAGCTAGAGAACAAGGGATCCTTCCAGGGATAGTTGGGAGTGCAATAGGAGACAAAATGGGCAGATGTATAATATACAATGTTAGCATAAAGCAGCAACAACAACAACACAAGGCTTAAGTTAGTACGACCACACATTCTTTGTTCACTGAGGGGAAACACAACACTCTTTTGTGGTCACGTCTTCTGCCACAGACGTCGACGCCGGCCGGGTCGTTCCTGGAGAAGTCCAGCAGCAGCAGCAGCAACGCCTCCTCGCCCAGCAAGTTCCAGAGGGCCCGCGTCTCCCGGGCCTCCACAGACAGCCTGGAGGCCCCCGGGGAGGACCACAAGCTGCCCTACAGGTTGGTGGGCTGGAGACGTGATGGGCGCCTGCTTAGAAACTGCCGTACGTCCAGTGACCGGAATTCTGAATCTGAGGCCAAGTAATGGCGACTGAACAAGAGGCATGGGCTGCTAGTGTGTACCTGTGTGGACATCCCATCCAGGGGTGATTTTTAAAGTGGTTTAATTGACGAAGCGTGATGCTTACATGAAGGCGCAGCTACCACACAATAAGTATGAATAACGGTAGAACTAAGGCAACAGCGAAAGACGCGCCATTTAGCATGAAGCCGCTGGATAATGATGACGATCGCCCCTCACTCTCTCCCTCTCTCTCTCTCTCTCTCTCTCTCTCTCTCTCTCTCTCTCTCTCTCCCCCCAGCGTGGACGCGTACCGCTCCATCCGGGTGAAGGAGACGGAGCGGCCCCACGTCAAGCAGGTGATCGTCAGGAAGGAGGACGTGTCCCTCCGAGCCGCCGCCGCCGCCGCCCCCAGGAGCTCCGCCCAGGATGTGGGCATCAAGCAGAGGATGAAGGTGAGGTGGTCACCGTGTGTCCGTTACACATCTGATCGCCTTGTGGCAGATGAGCGCAAATCTGGTTTTGCTTTTAAAGGGACATTTAGCAAAGCGACTTACAATCAGTACATTTGTGGGTTTCGACATGTGGACAGTTGGAGGGGGATCAAACCGCCGAACCTACGGTTAGTGGACGACCTGCTCTACCCACTGAGCTACTTAATTTTTGACCAATCATGTTGCTGTGGGGGCCTCTGTAAGCAAGTAATTGGCCAACGGCAAACCCAAACTGGGCCTGCACAAGTGAACTTTTGTCATGAGAGCTGAAACATCCTGTCCGGTTCCAACGTTCTTAGAACAAGTTTCTGTTTGTCGTGTCAAAATAAGTCTTGAGTCAAGATCCATGATTTGAAGTAATAATATTGATAATTGCCCCCCCCCCCCCCTCCTGTGCAGGCACTGACCAGCGACATGAACATGCAGCAGACGGTGATCCATCAGGCCAGCCAGGCGCTCAACTGCTGCACAGACGAGGAGCACGGCAAGGGCTCCCCAGTGGAGGCTGAGGCCCAGAGGCTGCTGCTGGTAGCCAGTGAGTCTCACACACACACACACACGCACACGCACGCACGCACACGCACACACACACGCACACACGTGTTTGCATGTTGTTTGTACAAGACCAGATATCAGCTGGGGGGGGGGGGGGGTTCCTTGGGTGTTCTTTTTTTCCTCCCAAGAGAATCTCTTGGTTGCTGTTATCGTTACAGATGATTGTTTCTAAAATGGTGTGTGTCTTGTTGTATGTATGTATGGATAAAACCTTGCTCACCCTGCCCTCTCTGCTCATAATCGCCCACCCCAGCTGAGAAGCGCTTGGCGCTGAAGGCAGAACTGGACCGTCTGAAGGGAGAGGGCCCGTCAGGCCAGAGGAAGGGTGCTGCCGGGCCCCCCAGGGCCCCCCAGGACATGGGGGTCCCTGCCTCCAAGGGCTCCATCACCCTGCAGGAGCTCCGTCTGCCCCTGAAGGCAGACTTTGTTTGCGCCACCGCTAACAAGCCAGGTATATTTATTTGGCTTCTCGTTATCTGAGGAAAAACCCTCCCGAAGTGACGACATCACTGACTCTCCCCCTCTCCCGCTCACTCTCAGAGTCCTCCAGTCACTACTTCTTCATCATGATCCGGGCTGGGGCAGAGAACATGGTGGCCACGCCCCTGGCCAGCGCCCGCAGCGCCCTCAGCGGGGACGCACTCTCCTTCAAAACAAAGTTCACCATGTGAGTGCAGTGCCGGTCGCCCTGGCCCATAGTGCATCGGGACCGTTGATTCAAGATTTGGGATTGTCAAAGTGTTATCAGCTCCATTATTGTAGGTTTTTTTTGACCGATGATTAACGAAACAAAAGTAAGGCCTTTGTGATTGACAGTGTTTATTCTACAGTACAAGTACATCCATAAGACATTATTAGGAAAGAGCGGTTAGATGTAAGTTGTTGTTGTGTAAAGTGCCTCCCTTTGTCCACTAGTAGGCACTATTACAGCATTGTAAGAGAGTGATATTGATGATAGATTTCTTAATGTTCAACTCATCAACTTGTCCCCTTCGATTTCTAGGTCTGATGTTTCCAATGACTTTGAGGTGGATATCCAGGTCTACTGTCTGGTAAGTGGGTTTTTTCCATTATGAACATTTTTAGATGAGTTTTTCCATTCAGAAAACGGTCTAATAGTTGTTTGACTGTTTAGGTGATGAAGCGTGTAGCCGCCAATGACAAGAAGAAGAAGCCCAGCAAGTCCAAGGTGAATTGAAAGAAGATGTATATAAATAGATGTTTTCTTTTTGACTGGGGCTGTAAATATGTGTGTTTGTGTGTGTGTGTGTGTGTTCAGATAATCTGGAGACAGGTTCATGAAGCCCATGATTTGTGTATGTCGGTATGGATCAGTTTCAGTATAACCTCTCTCTCACCTGGTGGGGCGCACCCTGGGTGATGGTGGACACACACCACTGAATGGCAACCACTGATTAGAATCACACCGCCTTGAGGGATATCCGGTGGGATCCGGCTTCAAGATGGCGGAGTAGGATTGAATGGCGTTCAAATCTGTGTTTTTGTTTTTCACCTTTTCTAGGCAATAACACCAAAGAGATTCCTTGCCATTACAGTAAGCCTTTTTTTTTATTACAGTTTGGCCTCATTTAGTCATGTCAACATGATTTTTTTAGGACTTCTAATAGTATCTGCTTTGACATTTATGAATTCTTTCTTTGTCTTTGCAGAAGAGCAGCCAAACTCCAGGTGAGTCATTAAGACAATTGACGAAGTTTGTAGCCAGAACCTATAACAGAAATGTAACATCTATAGAAGAAAACTGTTCACATTGTTAAAGGTGCAGTGTGTGTATCATGTTGTGACATCTAGGGGAGCAGAATCCATTTTTAGAATAGATTTATATTGGGAATAGCCTTCCACTGAGCCTGCCATGTTTCTACAGTAGCCCAGAACAGACAAAGGACTCTAGAGAGAACGCATACAAACAAAATTGTTTTGGGTTAGTTATAGGAAGGAGGTGGTGCTTGTTAGCTCCATGGCTACAAACCCCTTCGCGATACTATTTTTATTTTTTTACTACGGTAGTTGTGTACGAACATTATAATGAGAGATGTTGTAAATGACATGCACCCATTTTGGTTATGTAACAACTGCACATAGTCACGTTATCAAAAGCAACTTATAATAACAATGTACCGCAGTGCAAGTAAACGTTGGCTTGTAGCGCCGACTGCTATCGACATTAATGATCATTGCATGGAATGGCTGGCAATATTTCTAGGTCTATGAATGTAGTTCACCGCTATGGATACAATATGAGGACTTGAGAGGGGTTGAGAAATGAACTGCCATGTCCTGCAACGTGTACAGTAACCATGGTGACGAGAAAGATACCGGTGATTGGTTCAACCGATTTATTCACAGGCTACAGGCGTCAATAATCAACCATGGTGCGTTTAATGTATGTATCACTTTTTTCGCATCATGGGAATCACGACGTGTGTAGACCTACAATCCCATTCACCACCATGAGTTTAATTATTTTGTTCATGTGGAAAACAAATCACAATGAACAATTCTGTTCAATGTAAAAAACTATGACCTATAGTTTTTTAGATTTACAGATTACTAAATACAATTCCTAAAACTAGCAAGGAACCTCATCACTTGGCTGTCAAGTAGCTGCCCTCATGATCCAGGCCACTGCAGTTCAGTTGGTTGCAATCTGCAATCTCACCCCCAGCCCCTACTAAACTGTACACACAGGACCGTTGACCTTTAGTCTTGTTCAACTGGAACATTCAGTCGTGCAGAGCCGGCGGTGGGTGGAGATGGCTGCGGGTCGTGAAAGGCCCATGTGTGCTACAGTACATACAATCTGTCGCCTCGGTAACGCGATGCCCCTCCCGGTATTGTAACCCTCCGCCGTGTCCCCACAGTGATGGCCAGCCCCGGGGGCCCCAACGCCGTGCACACCAGCAGCTTTGTGCTGGTTGGCTCGCACAAGCTGACCCTGTCTTCCATCGGGAAGAACAAGTTTCCCCTGGAGAAGGTACAGACCCCGGGAAGAATGTTCCTCTTTTGTTGTCCTGGTTTCTCCCCCCCCAAGGCTGTTTTTATATCCTCCTCTTTTTGGTCACTTTATCCTCATTCCTACAAAAAGACTTTAAAAAGAGGTCTTTTTCACTTTCCAATGACAGGAATTCCTGTCATTGGAAAAAGGATTATAGAAATCGGCTTGTTTGATTTGAAGAACATAATATTCATTTTTGCTATGGATAGTTTGGTGTCGGGTGTAAAGTTCTAGATTATTTATCCAGAGGAATCACAAAGTACTGTAGTTGGCCTGTTTGACTTCACTCTTCATTTTTCTCAGTTTGACAATACTGTGCTAGAATGAGCCTTTAGAGGCCCCTTGGCTAAGGTGCTGCTGCTTTATTCTTTATTTCGTTACCCATGGTTACAGGCATTCATGCGGGTGTGGAACTCACACCAAACGTCTTCGGTTCCCCTCTGACAACGAACCACCACTGGCACTCACTCACTCTCAACCCCCGTCTCTCTGTCTTTATAGATCAAATATGAAAGAAGGGAAAGGGAACTTCTCAGTGACATGTTTCATAACAAGGTTACGTCTCGTCTCACAGACGGGTTGTTTTCTGTTGTTGTTTAGCTTTACATGTGTGTGGGGCAAAGTGTATGGAGCATATCACCAGAACCACCAGATGAACAGTGTTGGCACTAACATTCAAAACCCAATTGGATTGCAAGTCTGTCTCTGTCGTGGAAAGGAAGTCTTTTGACCCTAATTCGGCATTCTGAAAACATACCAAGTATAAACAGACTTGCAATGCTGTTCATCAGGATTATACATTTTCTGTAACTTTCTGCACATGGTGTTTGCATGTCTTGAAATAATGTATCTGTGGAGAGTACAACATGTAGGAATCAATTCAATGCTTTTTCCAGTCTGAAATTGATCATCGTGTATGCATGCTTCCAAAAGGATTTGAAAACAATTTTTTCATTACAAATTCAGGACTTGGGGAATTGAACTTCCACTGTGGAGGATCTTCAGTCTTACACCTCTTTATAACCATCTTTGAACTTTGAACCCTGAACTCTCCCTTTTGCAGACACCCAGGTGTAGTGGGGTTTAACGGGTGCCGTGGGGCTCCCTCACTAACTTGGTGTGCTGTGGCCGTGCTCTACAGGTGCCGTTCTTGTGCCCTCTGGAAGGTCACATCCACCTCAAGATGCAGTGCCAAGTAGGCTCCAGCAGGGTGGAGGAGAGGGGCTTCCTGGTGAGGGCAACGCCTTCTGGTGTTTCCATCAAATCTTTCTTTATTTGTTCCCTCTAGGGGCAATTCAAGGTGTGTGTGTTTAATTATTGTAAGTGCGGTCATTATTCTAAGTGGGTGTTTATGCTCCGCCCCTCCAGACTATGTTTGAGGACGTGAGTGGTTTTGGCGCGTGGCACCGCAGGTGGTGCGTCCTCTCGGGATACTGCATCTCCTACTGGACCTACCCAGACGACGAGAGACGCAAGGTACCCTGCCTGGCTCCTCCTCCTCCTCCTCCTCCTCACCACCCTGCATCTGACTCCTATGTACACCAGGTCTTGGAGGTTGTGGTTCTGTTGGTTAGGAGTTAATACTTTTTCTACACTCTCCCTGGTTTGTTTGAAAAGAAGAAGAAAAAAAGGCTTCTTTTTTTTTTTAACAGGAGGAAGTCACTAGCCCTGCGGGGTGATCTTGATGTGACGCGGTCACATCCTGTTCCTCTCTGCAGATCGGTCTGTCTGACCGAGAGCCTTTCTCTGAGTAATGTCAGGTGGCCATATTTGGAAATCAACTGCTGCCCAGCCACGGCCAGACTGATGGCCATTGGGAAACACATTAGAATCAGAAATGACTTGGCCAAAAACAGTTTTTAACACGTACAGTCATTTTGTCTTGTGGTGTTTGGGGCATAATTAACATAGTAAGAAAGATACGTAGAAAATGGAAAGTAAACTGCAAGTACTGTAGCTCAAGAAACCTCAACATGCAATGGAACCATTTCCCCTAAGAAAATGCAAAATGGACCATGAAATGTTCACAGCGTAAAGTATTACAATTATTGCAATATGCAAGCAATATAGTCCAGAGAACTATGGGATGCCAGTTGTTCAGATCACTGGCCATGCACAGGTGGTGGAGTGGGGGGGGGGCTCTAGGTTTGCAGTTTGTTGTAGTACAGTCGTGCTTCTCACTGCCTTGCTCAGCCTATACTTGGCCTCTTTCAACATGTATCTGTCTTAATCCCTAAACGCCTCCTCCTTTGGCAGTCTAAACCGTCTTGAGTTGGACTGTTGAACAGGTTTCAATGTTATTGAAAGTGTTTTTTTTTTTTTTTTTCGTTTCCAGAACCCAATAGGCCGCATTAACCTGGCCAACTGCACCAGCCGAAGGGTGGAGCCGGCCAACCGGGAGTTCTGCGCCAGGCCCAACACGCTGGAGCTCATCACCGTCCGGCCCCAGAGGGACGACGACCGGGAGACCCTGGTCAGCCAGTGCCAGAACACCATGTGTGTCACCAAGTGAGTACACATAGTGTTTTTGTGTACCATTGTGATTGGCGGCTGCTTTCCGATATTGTAACCAATGAAACCCCCCCCCCCCCCCCAAATGTGCCCATCCCATGTCGTCCGTTTCAGGAACTGGCTGAGTGCAGACACGAAGGACGAACGCAACCTGTGGATGCAGAAACTCAACCAGATCTTGGTGGACTTGCGCATGTGGCAGCCAGACTCCTGTTTGACGCCTCCTTGAGGGCCGTTGACCACCACCACCACCACCACCACCACCACCACCACCAACAGTGTGGAGCCCTTCCCTCTAAACGATAGACTGTCCATACCAGGGGCAGTTGTGCTTCCTGAGTGCAATACTGAGTGGAGATTGTCGTCAAACCATTTTACGGGTGGATGTTGTAGGAGAGCATTGGTCGTCTGCTGCATAGTTATGCATAAGAGAAGCATGAATAAAGCCATACTTCTAACATTTCAGTACAATATTTTAGCAGGTCCGGTTAAGCCTATATTTTATTACTTTTTAAGCTTAAATGTGTTTGAGCAGCCAGCGTTTGTTTATTTTGGTACCAATGCCTATCAGGACTATACTATACATTTTTATGCGCATGGCTTTAATATTTTAATCAAGTTTGAGAGAATGCATATTGCAATGGTGTTAAAGCACAAAATAAATGTAGGTGTAGATATGGATGCAAGCTGAACTTTTACTACTGCATGATGGCACTGTCTGAAGCCTTAAATGCACAACTGGTCATTTTAATTATCCATTTGATGGCTTGCTGTAAGGTTTTGTAATGCCTTTGGGTTTTTTGTATCCTGCCTTGTTAAACACCATGTGTGTCTCACACATTACACAAATATTTGTCATGTTTTGTCTTTTTAATTGTTTACATGGTTTTTGTTTGTGAGCGATTTGGCAAATGGGGTTGATATTTTCTATTCCTGCACCATAGCCTTCTGTACATTTATCTATATTTTGTCAGCTGGACACCTTTCTGATTTGCCCAGTGATAGGGTAAATATTTTGTTACCTATTGAGCATGACGCGTATGCAAGCGTATTACTGTATCACACTTGGTAGACCGCAATAAGAAGTGTTTGCTTGTACCGTCTACTTAAAAGCACTCCAAGTTTCCTCAACACAGTGTATCAGGTATTTGTGGAACAATTACTTTAATAAATGCCTGCTGTGACCAAACATGTCTTAGTTTATCTAGTAAATGCAGATGGAGTTAAATAAAGATTTATGATTTTGTGGTAAAATCCAGAGTGTCTGAGGTTCAAAGGATAAAAGCATGTTGCTCAGTCTTGTATATTGAGATGATTTGAGCTTGGCTTTTCCAAGTGTGCAAGAGTCTCGCTATGGTTAACATTTGGGAATATACTAGGGAGCTGTCAAGTACTGCATTTTCTGTCAACTCTCTGGTCTCACTTGGACTGCACAGCTGGTTGCAATAGGGTGCCATGACTGTAGTGTCAGTGGCATGGTAGGTCAAATCTGGTGTGCCACAAAGGTGCTTGGTGCTCTCTTCCCACCATACAGATCCTTCTGGGGCCTATCCTGAAGCACAGTGGACTGACCATCTGACATACCGGGACAAATCCTGTGGGCTGGTGGACTACCAAACAAGGTAGTTTTTTTTTTTGTTTTTTTTTTACCGGCCCTTTATGTGCTTGTCACTGGGGTAGCATTGCTGCGTGCATGTGTCGGGACTAGGCTCACTGGCCAATCACACCGAAGTTGGTTACATTTACATACATACATACACCAAAGATGGTTAATGCATGTTAACATTCTAACTAAATGCAAAGGTAACGTGCAGCAGAAATTACCAACAAAAGCCACGAACACAACTGGAGGTTCCCGTAGTTTTTTGTTTGCAGTCATTTGGATTTAAATAATATATATCATTGACTGTGACACTTATTTTCTATGCTGTAGCACGCTCATTTTTTTAAGCGAACACAAATATATTAGTATCATGAAAAGTTACTATAACTTGTTCATAATATATAAGGTGGAAGGTGTTTTTTGTTGTTTGCATATTCAGTGCGTATTTGTTTTAATACGTGTATTTACGTGTAAGTACATTATGGCAAACAATTTGAATAATCAAAATATACTTCTCAATCCACGTCAACTAATTATATGAAAACATGTTCATTTGTATTTGTATAAATCATGGTTCAAAATGATGGCGCTCGCTGTGCTGACATAGTGTGGGTGCGGTGGAACCAGACGTGGCTACAGCCAGGAGGTTTTTTGTCATCACAACCAACCTGTGGCCACAACTTGGTCATGATAGAGCCAATATGGCCATTGTTATAATTCTTAATAAACTAAATATCCAATCCAATCCAAAATCCAGGAATAGGTTTCTCTTTTCCGGGTGACCAAGTCACCCCTGGATGGTTTGCAGTCTGTACGTTTTACATTGTGTTCAATCAGCGCGAATTGAAACAGAAGTATTGAGCTGTATTGCATTTAATCACTAAAACATTAGCTACGATACAACCAGGAGGTCAACTAAGATAACTCACACTTCCAAGTCATCATGCAATTCCCATAAATGTATCGATTATAACCATCGGCGTTACCGAACGGTCCGCCATGTTTGTTTACAACCATGGTTTACAATCGCGTCGTGTTTGATCGCGAGACTTTCGGGTTCGAGAGTCAGGAATCAGGACTGTACATAAATGGATACGGCGTTTAAAACCGTTGCAGGCTACAGGATTAAACTAAATTAAACATTAAGTTGTTAAATTACAAGGCTATATGTGTGGTCTCTCACGATTTCAAAATCGTACAAGAATTTAAAAATCTTGTAATCTGTCTCCAGCATAATGATGCAACCGGATGTTGCAAGCTCTGCAGGGTGATGCCCGGTGAGCTGATGGTAGTGTGTGAGTAGCGACAGTGCGTGTTGCATCAGTAATACCTTACCTTGGCAGTTGTCGTTCATGCAAACACCGTCTCGACTCATTTTTTCCCAAGAAAAAGGTAGGTAAGAGCAATTTAATTAAATCTACATCTGCGCAACAAGACATACGAATCACCGTGATGTACATGTCTTAATATTGAGTTATCCACAGGGAAAACACTTTCCTAAAACGTTTATCATGCAACGAGAAGTGTTCAGAGCTTTAACAGATGGGAAATAGTTGCTCTCACACGTGCTCTCTAACCTCGAAAGCAAAAAAAAAAAAATCATATTACTATGGTGTTAAAATACTAAATACTAGTATATGAGCCTTTATTGCACTTGCATAACATACGCCCAAGATAATTTATATAAACAGAACAGGACGTCTGCCGGCAGACTGATTGGTGTACTTTTTCTTTGGTTTTGCCAATAGACCCTTTTTACAGAGCAGTCTACTTCTTTTTTTTTACCAGGCTACGGGCAATCAGTAGACTTCATTTACCACTCACCTAATCCGGGTGCATAAATTTCGATACTTTTTTGGCCTACAATGACACATCTGTGGAAAGGATCTATTGCATCCAATTCATAGTTTAAAAGGTAATGCTTGTTATTTGACATTGCAACTTGGGGGTCAGATTGAATCATGATTAATAAGGTTTAATACGCGTATTCATTGCTCTTCCTTACAATAAGAGTGAAAACTCCCCATCAGAATATACTAATAATGTGGAATTTCTGAAGGCACTACCGGCGTTGGAAGTTACAATGCGCAACATTTCATAATTTAATGGAAAGGTTCTATATTGAAAAGACATGGACATATCTGTAGTCAATGCTGATGGACAATGATTTCAATAATAATATCAATAAAATAACATTAAAAAACCTGTGAGGTCAAAATATGCAGATACCTACACACTACTGCCTTTTAATCGTTTTCCTGATTTTGTTAGAATTTCTTTTTGTTTATTTTTATTTATTACATTTTCTATGATATAATCTCACCGTGATTCTAAAATCATTTTAAATAAAGGTTTAATGAATGATTGCAAGTAGACAATACATAATGGAAATAGGACAGGCTGGATATATGCCAGTCCACCCTGAGCTGTGTAATGCCTGTGGTTTGGGACAGCATTATCCACCCAACTCAGCTCTCCATTTGTTTCCTGTTCACTGCAGTTGAACAGACCAACATTAGAACGTATTGTGTTAGAAATGAATGAAACAAACACTCTCAATTCTGAATGAGCAATCACTTTATTGAGAAATCCAGAAATGATGGGTGTTCCTATACTATTTTTGGTAAATTATGGGAATGGACAGGGTGTAGACTTTAAGCTTGTTCACATGCTCACAATCTTTAGTTGGTATGTATGAACAGAAACATTCATACAGTTATGCCACACATTGTTTGAATATGTTGGAAAATGTCTGGGCAGACATGGGCAGACTATGCAGAGTTGTATGCATGTGGCCCCCACGGTGTGGATAAGACAGAAGACATTCCTGTAATCAAAGAACACTGACCTATTTGGAGGGATTGGGTGCCTAGCTGAACCAAATCCCATTTAAATAAAACCAGAAGTTCTCAAGTCAGACCCCACAAAGTCCAAGCTATTGCAGAAATGGAAACACAGAAGGACAGGCAAGCATCACAGAGGTTCATAGGCATGGTCACAGATTTGTTTAAATTCATCCTAAATCACTTAAGAGAGCTGTGACAAATATACATAGCTTGGCACTGGAACGAGAAACAGGAGGAGGCTATAAAAATGATCTAAAAGACTGAAGAAGAGCACAAATCTCACTCATTGCACATCAGCTGCATATGCCTCAAAAGTGCCAGCAATTAAACAAGTAAGCAGGTAGAAAAAGAAAAAGTCAGTATTGTAATCGCACCAGTTCATATGTAAAGGAAGCTAATATTGAGACACAGTCCTTTTGGTATCTTTATTCAAGAAACCACTGGGAACTGACGCACCTGAGAATATTACTACTGCTGAAACTTATGAGCTACCAACTGATGGTAACTCATAAACATGGAAAATAAATGAAGGTGTCAGGTCACTCTCCAGAGCATTCCTCAAGGAGCAGGTGGTTGACGCCCAAATACACCTTGTCATCATCGACCTATAAGTGAAAACAAAATGGAAACAATGTGGAAAGAAACAGGGGGATGATACACTAGCATCATTAAGAGTGACAGGAAGAGTGTCAACATGACTATCTGTAAAACAATGTTCATATCTGTCAAATAAGTTTGACATATACATGCAAATATATTTTCACATGTAGAAATTACATTTTGACTAGTCAAAACTGATTTCAGATATCTTTAGTTATAGATATCAGTAATTCCTTTTTCACTAGTAAGAATAACTATTATACATTATTGAATTTGCACATGCTTGTGACTAGTGGAAATGTAATATCCCATTTCAGATATCAACAACTGCATTTCCGATATGTCTGACATATCAACAAGCCATTTTGGATATGTGGGCGTCATATCGTATCATAAGGACCACAAAGCTATTGGTCGACTTTGAAATATTCGACTACCTGGCGAATATTCACCAAATGTTGCCATGCAACTGGCACGATAAACTAGTTTTGGAGTTGAACAAGT
>OMKI01002798.1:2139-9639 GCA_900302315.1 Phycis blennoides
CACACACACACACACACACACACACACACACACACACACACACACAATCTTTGTACATTTATAATTTTTCTTTCCCAAATTTGTTGTTATTCTATACATGAGATGAAGTCATTTCCCCTTCCTTCGTTATTTCACCACCAATTTAGGATGGAGTCCTGTTTGGGTTCCAGCAGTGTGACCTGGCATCCATCATGTTTTCCTCACCGCTCCACACTGTAACCTTGTCAAAGAGCTGTACAACTCATTTTTGGGAAACGGTGCATCGACTAATTAATACATTAATACACACACTCGGTGACTTATTGGAAAAGTAAAACGTGTAAAGATCTGTACACTAAGATTGGTTGCAGGCTACGAAAATATACAAATGAATTAATGATTGGGTCTGTTTGACAGCTTCTCCACAGCCACATCTGAGGTTAGCACCTTTCATTTGTTGTTTCTAAGGAGATACTGTAAAGTCCATGACCTTCTATCAGTAACCGATTCATGAGAGTATGCTATGGAGCGACCAGAGGCACGATCTGCAGGGGAAATAACACTTTACAATTTTACTATTATGAACAGGATACAAGTGCAACAGCAGTTGTGCATAAAAAGTAAACAATAAAGATTCAGCATTAATTAGAGCAGTTGCTCAACAATATACAATTCTATATATATATATATTTATTTATTTATTTAGTTATTTATTTATTTATATATAATTTATATAATTAAACGGGCAACGAAATATATATATATTGTATAATACAAATACATGGGGCAGGCACCCTTCAGGGGGTGCCCCAGGCTACTGCCTTGGTTGTCTAAGTCTAGAAACGCCCCTGAAGCGAACGCAGCTTCTATGTTCTTTCACTTTTGTCTAAACCTGGACAATTCTGTCACTTGTTTCTTTGTAGCCTTCACTTTGGATCAAAATCACATTCTGAACAAACTCCAACTCTAGGTTTGAACCAAACTGATGGCAGCAGTTAAAAAGTAACATAGTGCAGGTTTATTGGTACGGCTCCAGCATGTGGATAAGTCATCTTGCGATGAGAACACTGAAGAGAACTCAGAGTTACAAGGAATTCTGAGCTTATGAATACACAACATATTCACAAAACGTAGTGTAAGTCTCGGTCCTCGTACCTCTGGTATACATATGGCTGTGTGTGTGTGTGTGTGTGTGTGTGTGTGTGTCTGTGTCTGGTTGTGTGTGTGTGTGTGTGTGTGTGTGTGTGTGTGTGTGTGTGTGTGTGTGTGTGTGTGTGTGTGTGTGTGTGTGTGTGTGTGTGTTTACATCTGCCTCCATACCAGTATGTGCTTCTGTCCAGCAGAGAGCTGGTGGCGTCGCTGAGGTCAGTGGTAAGCTGGAGAGCCTGGGGGCACGCAGGAATTCGGGCTCTGAGAGATAGCACAGAGGCCCCCGCTGGGCGGACAGGTGGACAGGTAGCCACAGAGGGCTCTTTGTTACCTGCTTTAATCAGTGGTGCAGGTGTACGGGCTGTGGGTCTGCCTGCGCTGGCGTCTCCTCGACTTGTCGGTCTGCGCTGAGCCTCCTCTGTCCTCGGACCGTTCATGGACCGGGTCCACCCGGACCATGAACCTCCCCGGGCCCGGGCCAATTACTCTGGGAGTTTTTAATCAAGTTTGAATCCAAAAGCGTTATCCGGGGATCTGAGGGACGGGTCTGCTTCCATGCACGTGGATTGACGAAATGTGCATTTGCGCTTTACGAAACATGAATGAACGGAATAGTCGCAAGTCTGTTGTGCACACAGGCCGACACGTGTGATGTGAGTGCTCATCAGCCTGGTTTCACTCACGCTGATTTTGTGCTGAGCGGCGTTCTTTTGTTGGTGTAAAGAATGTGTGTAAAATCTGGTTGTTGCAGTCGGACGGAATCTGGCCCTTTGTTTTGGTCAGGCGGGTCAGAGGGCAGCCGGTCTGTTTAAGAACCCTTGAACATGCAACGGCATGCGTGAAATCAAAAGGCATGGGGGCGGGAGAAGGCCAAGATTAAACATGAAGATACTGGGACCAGGCGATTTAAAGTACCGAGCTCGAGCGGCCCCAAAAAGGCCAAACCAGAACCCAGCGTGCAGCCACTCAAAGCCCTCGTGGGGACGTGAAGGCGGTGAGATCGGCCCCGCAGACACGGCGGCGCGGCGCAGAGCCGGCCGCTCAGGTTGATAAATGTGTCAGCGGCCCGGGGAGCTCAGATCCAGGTTACGGCAGAACTTGACTCTATTACTTCCCAGCTGGCCTGGACCACGTCCAAAACCTCATGCTATATGCTGGAGTGGATCCAGGCCCCTGGTCAGCCCCCACCCCACCAGCAGCAGCAGGCGGATGTCCTCCTGGCTCCGTGCCTCCGACGGGGGCCCGCTACTCTCGTGTGTTTAACCCGGCGTGAACCGGCGTCCTCCCTCGGCCCGGGCCGCGCGGCCCAGTGAGGTCATGTTCTACGGCTCATGAGGTATTCCCTGGATCTCGCTGTGAGGTCAACGACCGTATCTCTTGCAGAAAAAGCGCAGAAGGCCGGGAAGTCTCGGGGAAAATAAGTAGGAAAAGTTTTCGGGAAGCCCTGCGGTTTCCCCCCGGAGTGCCGTGGATGCCAGAGAGTTTGATTCCCCTCGTACAAACTAGGTGCACCCATAGGCCTGCCAGTAAGTCGGGAACATGCTTTCCTAGGAGCACGTTGGCGCACAATGTGGGATGAGGCAGTTCCATCCCTTGTTGTCGACGGCCAGGTCGTAGGTTTCCTTCTCACCACGTCTGCCGCCGGTAAGCTGTTGTTGCGAGTTGTTTCGTTTCAAGACAAAAGTCTTCCCGTGACGTGAGCGGGTGACACATCGATCCCAGACGAACAGAGTGAGGCTGGGGAGGCCGAGGAGCGGGCGTTGTAACCTCGGTACGGCTGGTCGGGTTGTGACTCTAATCGGTGCTGAAGTTCTGGATCTGCTTGTGCGCAGCCCGGCCGCAAACCCATGATGTGGTTGGAGCTATTGTTCTGAGTTAGTCAGATTCTAACAAAGGAGATTTAAAAAATTTTACATGGATGAAAATTCTTCCTTTACACTCATTCTGATCCGAATGCGTTGCATTCATTGAGTGTTGCAACTAATATTTCTCCCCCTCCCTGTATTCTCCCCTGAGCTAAGCTAAGCTAAGTTTTCCATCGTTTACTATCAGCTAAGTGTTGAGTGTCACTCGATACGAAGCTACAGTGCTTTTGGCTGGCAAAGTGTGTAGTTTGTGGTGTGTCATCACAGACAGTTCTGGGTCTGTGGGTGTGAAACGTATTAAGTGTCAGGCAGCTCTCAACATGCACTCCCATCCCACCTCGACTCTCCAGCGCCGTTTCTGCCGCTGAGCTACCGGAGACACAGCGCACCAACCTATGCATGGACACACTTCCGCGTAGCCCGGTGCCACTCACGTCGCAGCTGCAAGGGTGTGTGTGTGTGTGCGCTACCGCAGGCACAGTCATCCACCACGCCACTGTCGGAAATTGGACACAATAAAAGTGTCTCCTGTTGGAAAGTGTATCGAGTAATTCCAAGTAGACTAGTAAACATAGGCGAGGGCTTCTCAGAGTGTTGACATAAGTACACTCTCCATCTCTGACCACCTACGCTGTCAGGAAACTGCTGCTCCCTGAATCCCTAGAAACACACACACACACGCACGCACACACACACACACACACACACACACACACACACACACACACACCGAACCCACAGCCCTGTGTCCTGCTTCCCTTTGTGAATTAATCGAGCAGAACTTTAATGTACTGGTAGGTATGCCATATCGGGTTACTCCTCGTGTTTCCGAGGAGGATAGTGCTACTTTGAGTTATATTTAGATCTATTGCTGCCTGGGAGAGGGCCTGTACCCACACAGGGTTTGTCTGGAAAAGCAATGCGCGTGGAGCAGCTTATTCATTTACAGTGCGCTGCGGTGTAGTCATCTCGTCGGCTCCCACTCACTTACACACACAGTCTGACAGTAGGAAGGTTGGAGACAGCATCCCTGTTGAGGAGAGGCAGTGTTCCATATCAATTATTGGCACAGCAATCACACGTATTATTGACTTGGTACGGCAGTGATGGAAATTTCACATACATCAAGTCATAGATCAAGTATAAAGTTACAGCTACAGGAAAGGGAATATCTGGTTGTTTTTCTCTGTTTACTTATAATAAGACTTCCTACATCCATGGCCCTTTGGCCCTTGCAACCTGTAAGGTGCCTTTGTCATTATTTGTGACATTTTATCAAGGTAAAAGTTGTGCTATGTGAGTTTTCCCGTTAGCAGCCTCTAGTGGTTTGACTTGTAGCTACAGCTGTGTAGCATGTCTCATTCTCCTGGGGGGGGGGGGGGACTTTCTAGTTTAGATGTTTTTGATGAAGTAAATAGCTGCAGTAGCATAGCAACAGCGCAGATATAGATCAAATCAACACATGAAGTGATTGCAATGAGGGATGTAATTGTTAGTTGAAAAACATTCAGGGGGATGCTACTTCATAAGACCACGCTGAGAAACCTTTCAGTCCCACCTTTAAAGTCAGGATGATCAAACAGGGTAGGGAGGAATAACTCAGCGCTAATGACCTGGTTAATGATCACACTGGCATGATCAGCAGGACATGAGCAGGTGGTCAGTTTAAATGCTCCCTTCCTGTGGATTAACGCCAAAAGCCAATACGTTAGGCGTGGAGGAAAGCCTGCCTAGATCGCTGACAAGCCCGCTGAAGTCAGCCATTGTGGCCGTGACACGTTGTTTGTTTTCTTGGCAGATTTTCCCATTCGTCTGTGTTAAGCCAAACACGGTGGTTTGGGTCGGACGGGGCCAGGAGCCGGGCCACCCTGATGAGCAATTGAGAAGATAATACTCAGGGATTATACCTGAGTGCACTGCAAAGGGCCCCTAGGGTTGGACAATGGGTTTATTTACTCTTCCATTCACCCGGCCCATAAAGGGCCCGTGTGGCACTGAGATTACTTGGGAATCACATATCAATGTCTTCTTTTAACAAGTGTATTTCACTGAGTAGTGTTTCACAGTATAGCTACAAAATACAATACGTTTATTGACAAGTCGGCATTTGTTCCCTTCCAAGTTGGATCCTTATTTAACAACGAAAAGAGACGAATCAAAAAGTAGATAAATGACATTTGAAGCACTTCAACAATGGTGCAATAACCATATCTTGCCTGAAAAAGGAAAAATGAATTGCATTTTGGCAAACACAGAAATTACAAATGGCCATCATTGGCTTTAGCATTGGAAGTCTTTAACGGTGGGTACTTAGCAGAAATGGAGAAGGGGAATGGGCAGCTGCAGTGTCTTAGTCTGTAATTACCTTTCTTTTGTCCTTCCTCTTTATGAGACCGGAAAAAAGATTTAATGTTCCTCCAGAGAAATGTCAACTTTAAACCAGCATCGTTAGACGCTTATCCAGACTTTGGAGTTTGTCAATCTGTACACGATGCTTATCCTGCACGCTGTGGACTTCAGCTGTTACTATGCTGGAGCAAAAGCTTTTTTGTACTTGTATTTTTTTTGATGAGTGGACACTATCCAGAATCTCCTCCATATTGACGGCCAACTAAAGTGCCCTTGAGTGATCATCTCAAATGTCTGTCAAATTGTTTTCTCTTTTAACGGTTTCATTTAATGAACCATGAAATAGAAGCAATCAAGTTATCTTTATGCATTTCTTAATCTCTAGGGTCTACGAGGCTACACTAGGTTTTGCACAGCGCAATGTCACGTTCCAGTGACCGCCGCCATTTTGTGAGTATTGGAATGTTAGTTATGTTGGTAGTAATAGTTTTTGGTCATTGTTCAATAATTAACACTGATTTGTCATTTTGGGGAGACATGGTCATTGGAAACTTAAGAAGTTTTCATTGGGCTAGGTTACGGTATGTTTACGTTGATATACTTTTTAACAGTACCTCAACTCTCTCCTCTCCTCTCCTCTTGAGTCCTCTCAACATGGCGGAGTACCCATGATGCATTCTGATGTACAAGCCCAGTACCATTCATGGCCGACTTCCTCAATTCAGTCCAACTCTGCGAGCCGTGATCTGACCACATCGGTGCCACCACTGTGACTGGTTGCCACCACCGTTACTGGTTTCCACGCCTAAAGGCCCACCCTCAGCGCAGGGGAGGGGTCATCCTCAGACCTTCAGGCACACTTATGAAAACACGCCAAGGAATTCCTGGGCTGTGCGTGAGCGCAGCCCGCTAGCTGCTGTGCAGATGGAACGCTGCGGCGGCTCCTGGCGGGCTGCTGTTGGCAGGAATCATTTCCAGAACCAGTTCTCTTATGAAACATGGAACCCTGCTGCTTTCAGTGGCAGGCCCGGCGCATCACTGGGCCTGGCTCGTCTAGTCCCTGGTGCTTTGACCTCTCTCATGGGCTGTCCTGCTGGGCAGCTCGACGGTTGATGCCTGAAGATGCTGATCAGGTTTTAGTTTAGTTTAGTTTAGTGGCCGCCACTCATAGTGGATCGAGCCCAGTACCTTGGGGCTGGGAGGCAACGCCTAGCCTCTACGCTACCGTGCGCCCATTTAGAGTCGCTTTTCTTATGTGTTGTGGATTGTTCTATTCTTTTCCTTTTGTTGCGATAAGTGCAGGGTATGCATGGTATTTCCTGAGGCCAAACTGACCAACAACTCATCGTAGAGGATAGTGAGTATTTAGCCGGAGTCTAAGCCTGACAGTGATGTTGGATTATGTATGTACATATTGACTCCAGGGGGCGCTGCTCCCTGTGGCCTGAGTACTAAAACAAACTATGGGAATGGGCTCAGTCTCAGTGGTCAACTGACCCAGGATCTGGAACAATGTTGGGGTAATTAATAGTGAATCAGAGGCTCAGTGGGCGAGAGTTGCCTGTTGCGCTCCACCATCGAATCACATTCAGGTGCATAGAGAGCTGTCCAGGTTTGACAAGGTAACATTGGAGTTAATGCATTAAACAGAAGGAACCCCCCCCACCCCCCCCCCGTGTGTCTGATAAACTGGTCCAGTCATGGACCATTGCGTCTGAATGAACTAGCAATATATTTTTTTAAGGACAGATCTTGTCTTTGGCACCATTGTTTAACTACTTGAACACAAGTAATGGTCTTTGGGAGAATTTCAGAAGAAGAAATAACTCTTCCCCCTACTTATCTGTTTGGAGGATTTGTGAAAACACAGCTGTCCACAACGATGCCCTCACACACAACAGCAAAGAGTCTCTCAGTGTCAAAACTCACTGTCAACATTTACTAAGCCATTTAAAAGGCTGCACTCAGTGCCAGCTGCGGCCCTTCAGTGTTCCACAGCAGAGCTGTTGTCTGCTCAGACACAAAGCCTGCCTCTTCCTTTGTGTCCTGCGACACGGAGAGAAAAGCACAGTGTTTCTGTTAGCCTTCCAGTGAACGCCTTTGTGTAATTCTCAACAGGTCGATCATATCCCAACAATCAGGCTTTACAGGAAATTAA
>OMKI01002812.1:2602-15891 GCA_900302315.1 Phycis blennoides
CCACCACCTCCCCCCGCCTCCCCCCCCCACCCACCCCCCCCCTCTCCCCCCCTCCCCGCCCCCCCCCTTCCCCCCCCCCCCCCCCTCCCCCCTCACCCTCCGTCCCCTCTCCCCCCTCACCCTCCGTCCCCTCTCCCCCCTCACCCTCCGTCCCCTCCCCCCCATCACCCTCCGTCCCCTCTCCCCTCCTCTGGACCCCGGCTGGAGTCCCAGTCGGGCCGAGGTAGACAGCCACAGGCCGTGCCCTGGATTCCAGCACTTGGCCTACTTTGAGGAGTATTTTGGTCTTCTCTGTGGTGAACACGTTCATTATTATTCATTATTATAATGCACTCGTTGAGATTCTAATCATGCCGTCAACTCGTGATCCCCGGTAGACACCAGACAACAGAATAAATAAATAAAACTTTATTTTCCGTTAAGAATTATGTACAATATTCACAATGAAGAGTCATTGTATAACATGGTCATTCAAACAAGGATGAAGAACGTTAATTCAGTTTATATGGACATGTAAATGAGCTATAGTTATTAAACAGGAACGCCCTCAAACAAACTAAGCTCATGAGCCAATCACACAGCAATCTGCACCCCTAAAATATTTGCACTCTTACACATTTTTAATAAACTGACGAAATGATTGACCCACAAACAGGAAATCAATCCGTTGTGACTTATATTCTCTCTTGCGGCAAGTAGTGTGACAAGTAGTTTGGCAAAAATAATAATAATAGTATTTCAACTGGTCTGCCATACTAAACAAAATGAATTTGACTTCAACTCAACCTTTGAAGAGGTTGAGATAAACGTGTCTGTTGGCAGTGTTTGTCATGTTTAATGGTTTAAAAACAAAGTCCTTCATTTCTTGCCAAGGCCCCTCAAGAGTTCAACAAACGGGCGCAATATTAGTCTGTTGTAGTATTTGGTAAGAGACGCCCATCCAAGCTGCACAGGACTGGCTCCTCCCCCTCGTTTGACCTGATCAGTTGTGTTTGACTCGGTGAAGTCCCCCCATGGAGTTCAGTCTGTACCCGGCCGCAGAACATCCCATAATAAGTCCAACAGGAGGCCGTCAAGGGGAAGCGTTGTCCATCTTCCCCTGTTTCTTGAACAGCTTCATCAGCTGAGAGAACCTCTCTGCAATCTGGGAGGGATGGAGGACATTTCAAGTTGACGTGACGTCACGAGAATCAGAACATGAAACGATGCAAACTGTGGGCGTTCTAAGCAGGGTAGGGACAGTAGGTACCTGGGACCGTGTACAAGGGATCATGTGTATGTATGGATGTACGTACCTGGGCCGAGGACTTGTCGAGCTTCTCAGATAAAACGGAGAAGGTCTCCCGAGACGCTCCCTTGGTCTTCAGGTCCAGCAGGATAGCTCGGTCTTCATCTCTGAAAAGCACCAGGAGTCAGGGGCATGCGCTCGTACAACAGACAGAGCTTCTGGAGATGAAGCTCTGAGAAAACCATCGAGGTAGATCTCTTTTGCTTCTATCTTGTGCTAGTGTGTGCTTACTTCTTCTGATGTGAGACCTTAAATGTGGTTACATTTGTAATTATTCATTCAATGTATAGGGTGGGTAATTTCCCCAAACAGGACGTGTGATGAAATGGAGGTTCTGGTGGGATGACTTTGTGCGGTCTAACTTGGGAACAGTGCCTCAAAATGTTCAACATTCATCTACTGACCTGGTCCAGGCAACGACCACCTCCCCCTTCTTCTTCACCACGTTCTTGGCGGACAGGCTTGACGGGGGAGTCTTCGGCGGGGACTCTGTGTCCTTGCTCTTCCCCCGCTTGGAGCTCCTCTGCTCCGACGTCCTCGCCGAGACCGCCTTCCTCTGCCTCCTGCCGGCCCGCCCCTCATCCTTCCTGGCCCGCTTGGCCTGGCTCTTCTCCTGGTGCATCTTCCGCTTCCTGCTGACCGCGCGCTTCCTCGGGGTGCTGCCGTCCTCCACGATGGCGAGGCGGCCCTCGGACGCCGTGGACATCTCCATCTCGTCCGCGGACGACGCCAAGTCCGAAGGGCGCGGCGGCGTCTCTTTACCGCTGGCCTGCACCTGCAGACCTTCCAGAACGGCCGGGGACGTCTCCTCTGGAGCGGGCGGAGGAGCTGTCTGGAGACTCGGCTCCTTCCTAAAGCTCTTCTCTAAAAAGAGTGCTTTGGGCACGCGCTCTGCCGTGCGTGGTTCCTGCGCGTGCAGGTCTGTCTCCCCGCGGCCCCGGTCTTCCTCCGTCAGCGTCCGACTCAAGCTGTCGTCATCGTCGCCGTCGGTGAGCGTGGCTTCGGCCGCCTCCACCGCTGACTGCCGGATCCTGACGATGAAATGGTCGTTGGACCGCTCCATGACCACGGCCTGCATGGGCAGGTGGGGCTTGAACTGGAACAGCACCGAGGCCGCCGCCTCCCCAGTGCCAGCGGTGGCCGTGGAGGCGGTGGACGAGCACAGGCTGGAGTCGGAGTTGTCCGTGTCGAGCGCCAGGTGCAGGTCCTGCTGCTCCCAGGCGTCCTCTCCGTCCAGCAGGGCGTCCTCGCCGAAGTGGGCGCTGATGACGCTCTCGGGCGTGGACATCATGTCCACGGCGCGGGGCTGCAGGAAGCTCAGGTGGCTGTCGGACTTGAGCGGGGAGGGGATGGTGAGGGACACGGCCAGGTCGTCGGCCAGGAGGGAGTAGGACCTCTGGGCGTTGGCCCCGCCGACCGACGGCAGCTCCAGCAGGCAGCTCTCGTCGAACATGGCTGGGTTCAGGGGCATGTGGAGGGCCTTGGGCTGTGGGGAACACAGCTTGCTCGGGGAACACAGCTTGCTGGGCGAGATGCTGGACCATGCGGTGATGAGTTTGGATGGCGACGTCACAAATTTAGTTGGAGTCACGAATTTCCCGGGAGAGGCAAATTTGGCCGGTGAAAGAAACTTGCTGGGAGAAGTGATGCTGAGCAGGCTGTCCCCAGGGTGGAACTCCTTCCTAGGGGTGCTGAGGGACCAGGATGTGGCATCTCCAGCCGCCACACTGGCGTCCAGCAGATCTGATCCCTGCATGAGGCATTTAAATATCTCCCCCATCTGGGTGTCCCGGACCAGGTTAAAGGTCAAGCTGGAGGCCTGCTGCTCCGTAAGGATCTCGAAGTCCGACCGGTCCTGGATGGTGCCGCTGTGAGAGAGTGTAGACATCCGGTGACTTTTCTCGGGAGTTAAAGGAATACTGCGAGGAGGGAATCCAGCCACCGGTGGATTTGGCTCAGGGTCTGAATTCTGCCTCTCCATGTGGGTTATCCTTATATCTTTCCCTCTTCCCAGGCCCGTTCTAGATGGCACCACAGGACTGGGTTTAATTCTGCGCTGGATGGTTTGAGCGAGCTTCTGTTTAGGACTAAGGCTCAGTTTCAGTGATGTTTTGCGAGGCGACTTCGTATGGATTTTTACATTTTTGGGTTTTGTGACCTTCTGGTCGGTGTTTACCGCACTGTGCGTCACTGTCTGCTTGCAAAAGGTTGTTAGTGCCAACTGGATGTCCATGAATAAGTAATCAAGCTGAACATCCACGAACTCCCACAGACGCTGTTTCAGGTTGGTGGCCTGCAGGTCGAATATGCGGTTGACGATGCCGTTGTTCATCACCTTCCTGAAAACGGACACGACCAGTTTGCTCAACCTGGCTTTCAGCTCACCGACCTGAGTGCTTATCTCACCAAAAATGGCGTTTTCTACATACTCCAAGAAGGACTGCTGGAAGTGGTCCATCATGGCGTAAAAGCTCTTCTTGGGGAACACCTTATGGAGTTTCATGTACTTTTTACGGATATGAAAGCGGACCTTCTTGAGTGTGTCCATGACCTCCTCCATGGAGCTGAATGGTGTTTGCCCCCCCACAGGACACACCTTCTTAAACCGGCTCTTCCCCGAGGACGGGCTCGCCGTGGGCGGAGTCACAGGCCCGCCGGCGCCTTTCGCGGATAACCGCTTCTCCTCTGAGCTCCGCTTAGCCGCCCGGGATGTGGATTTCGGACTGGGTTTGTTCTTTATGTTGTTCGCCGACCGAGTCAGTTTTGACCGCAGTTTGGGAGGGGATACGTCAGTGGTAGCTTCGTTGCTATCGCTCAGTATTTCCCCTTCCTCCAGGTCGCTGGAGGAAGGGGAAACCCCGTCAGAATGGACGGGTAGACGGGCCAGAGAGGTCCCCGGGACTGGCTGGGGGTCCCGAGCCACGTCTGGATGTTTGGTCTCCTGGTTTGGATTCGGTTTCATGGAAACGACAGTGGTGCTGCAGAAATCTGCCGCAAAGAGGGAAAGAAAGAACATTGTATCAATGAAACAATGTAGACAGTGGGTGAAGGACATCAGACGAGACGGTTGACATGATATCACCAGACCTGGACGCCCCGCAGTGAGGGGGCGCAGCGTCTGCCTTACCTCTCTGGAGGCTCTTGACGTGGGGTGGCTTGGCGGTGACGTGGCGGTGAGCGGCGGCCCTCTTGGCCGGCGGCACGGGGCTCCGGAGAGGACTGATGACGTCCGGGATGCTGCGGAGGTTCTTCAGCGTGAGCATCATGGAGTCCTCGTCATAGAACAGGGGCCCCGAGCTGGACGGCTCGGCGCTGGCCTCGTCCGTCTCCACGCTGCGGCGGCGGCGGTCGCAGGATCCGTAGCCCTTCACGGGTGTACATTCTTGGACACGTTCCCGTTTCCCCGGCGATGTCATGTCCTCTGTTGTGCTGCTCACCTTGGACACGCCCACACAGCTCGCTGAGGAGCTGGGCTCGTTGCACGAGACGCCGTCGCTGCTGCCGTCGCTGTGTGTCAGAACGTAAATGGCTTCGGGCAGGCTAATGTCTCCCTGAGGAAGGGCCTCCAGGGTTATGGTGCTGGACACCGTGTCCGAACCTTTGGGACTGCTACCCCGGGGGTTGAGTTCTCCCTCGTGGGTGGGGTCTGGTGTGGAGGCCAGAGCCAGGGGTTGAAGATGGTTGTTGGGTGGGCTTTGCAGACCTTCTGGGCTGTCCTTTTCCTTATCTTCAGCAGCACCAATATTTGTGGCTCCAGAAACAGGATTTATGATTGGACAGGGGTTTGACATTGTTTTGTGAACTTCGTCAGAAACAGGCTGCATGATTGGACAGGGGCTAGACACCATTTTGTGAACTTCTTCAGAAACAGGACTTGTGATTGGAGAAAGGCAAGACACAGTTTTGCTAGCATCTCCCAAACCAGGGCTTGTGATTGGACAAGGGCAAGACACGGTTTCTCTAACTTCATCAGCAACAGGACTGGTTATTGGGGAGCAGCAAGACATCTTTTTATTATCCACTGGCGCTGTTGGTGGACTCTCTTGTAACTCGCGCTCTGCTTCCAGCACAATGGGTTCGGTGGATTCTGTAACTTCAGAGAGATTCTCAAGGTTGTCGTTTTGTGATGGGCTGCCTTTGGGGACTTCTGAAATGCTAACTATTTCATCCTCATGGGGATTCAAAGTTTCCAACACCTCAATCTCGACTGGATTGTTGGGTGAGGGGCACTGGGGGTTTTCAGCTGGTAATTTTGAACTAATGATGTCCTTAGCCACTACAGGAGAGTTTAGAGTTGTTGGATCAGCATTTATCCTTTCTTTATCCTCAGAGACATCACATCCTGAGGTCACTGGTTCAGGAAGGACTTCTGCTTGCTCGCTGACCACCTCTACGGTGGTTTCGGTTGTAGTTAAACTTTGGTCTTCCTCTTTTTCTGTGGAACATTTCTCATCTGTAGATGTCTGAATAGCTGAAGATGGCTTTGTATATTGCTCCTTGTCGTGGTTGATCTCCATTTCATTCATGCTGCCCTCTATTTCATCAATGATTAGAAACTCTTCCAGGTTAGGCTGATCATCGTCGTCTCTACTTACAATCTCTCCATCCTCCTCTTCTTCCCCTCCTGCCCGTGGGACCCCCTGTGGGACACAGTCCTTCTGAGTCTGAGGTTTCTTCACGGGGGAGAGAGTGAGGTTCAGAGTTTCCATGAAGCACAGCTTCCTGTTGGGACTGTTCTCCTTGAGACCCTCCACCCGCGGTGGAGCAATGCTGTCCGCCTCCTGCTCCACATCCTTGATGGACTTCTCTGCTTCTCTGCTCTCCACTCTTCTCCTCCCCTCGTCCCTTGACCTGCTCCTGTCTGAGTCTCTGTGCTTCTCACTCCTCTTCTCCCGCCTCTCATCCTCCCTCCGCCTCTCCGTCTTCCTTCTTTCCTCGCCAGAGGGATCTGCTCGGTCGCCCTTCCACCGAGAGGACTCCCCGTTTCCGTCAGCATGGTGCTTCGTGGTCGCAGTCCTTCGGTCTTTACTGCTACTGCTCAGTTTCTTCTGGCTCGTCCTGTCTGCGTGCTTGTCTTTTCTATGCTCTCGAACAGAGTCCCTTAGGTGTGACTCTTTAGGTTCTGCGCTGTTCTGATTGGACTCTGAGGAAGCGAGTTTGGCCTTGTCTTGCTTCCTGTTCAGACTTATAGAGTTGGGACTCTTCGCTCTCTCTGAACTGTGATGTTCCTCAGCATCTTGAGAACGGCTACTTTTCAGTAATTTGTGGCTAATGTGTTTCGTCCTGCTCTCTTTCTCTTCTCTGTGAGATCTATTTCTACGATTCGTTTCACAGTCCTTACTGGGCTCTGAACTGGACTTGAGTCTCTTATCACTTGGTTGCGATCGTGTCTGGCTTCTGGGCTCTTGCTCTTTTTGCTTCAAAGTATTCGGTGTGTCCAGCTCACCAAGTTCTGGAGACAAGCCAGAGGAGGATTGGCCCAAAGACTGGGATTCAACCTCCAGTTGTTTAGCCATTGCTTCTGAATCTAATCTTGAAGAACATTTGGGAAGGGCACCAGCGAGCTTTGATTTGCTCGTCTGGAGACGTGTGGTGTCAGGTCGCTGTGCTGCCCCATCTTCTACCTTGTCTGGAGGTGGGGGTGGAGGTAAGGACTCTGGACGGATGTCCTCACTAGGTGGGGAGGGGGGTCGGGGCTGGATGACAGGAGGTGGGGGAGGAGGTGGGGGAGGGTGCACTGTTGGTGGAGGAGGTGGGGGAGGGTCCACTGTTGGTGGAGGAGGTGGGGGAGGGTCCACTGTTGGTGGAGGAGGTGGAGATGGTTCTTTACTTGTGGAAATTCTTGAAGAAGTCCTGATTGGCTTGGGCGGAGGAAGTGAAGAAGGAAGAGGAGGGTTGGTTGGTGGTGCAGACGGTGTAGAGGTGGAGGAGATACTTTCTTTTTTCTTGCCATGTCCAAGTTGGGATGGAGAAGGAAGAGGGGATTCTGTTGGGGGGGCGGGAGGTCTACTGGAGATGGAACCGGCTGAAGAGGTCCTGCTGGGCGGATTTTTGGGTGGAGGAGGGTTTGTTGGTGGAGGGGGTGGCTTGCTTTGCTGCGGCTGGGGCAAAGAAGGGCGAGTGGTCTCTGTTGGGGGGGCGGGTGGTCTACCGGGGGTTCCGGAGGACCTGCTGGGCCGGTGTTGGGACCAACGAGGGTCGGTGGGTGTAGCAGCCCCTCTGGGGGGGGGGTGGGCTGCAGACGGCCTCCTCGGTTGGGTGTGGGGCCGCCCACGTGCAGGAGGTAGAAGGGGCGGAGCTTGCGGAGGTGGTAGCGCACAGCTGGTGGAGCTGGTTGACGAGCTCCTGCTGGGCCCCTGTTGGGGTGGAGGAGGGTAGGGTGGTGTCGCGGGTGTTCTTGAGGTGGGGGCGATGGGTGCGGATGCACTGGCGGGTGCAGGCTGAGGCCGAGGTAGTAACGGTTTATTTGCGTGGTTGTTTGGAAAGGTCCTCCACTGGCCGTTGGCACGTGGATTGTATTGATTTGACCCGGAGCTAAAAAAATAAGTAGATAAACGCAGAATCATCAGGAAACAAACACAATACTGGACTGTTACTTTATGAACCTGGAATGTTCCCTCCTAATCAAGACGTTTCAATACACGTCGAGGGTTTTACCTCTGGTTCAACCTCTCGATCTCCTGGTCTTTCCGGAGCACTTCCTGTCGAGCGGTTTTAAGAAGCGCTGAGATGTTCTTTTTGAGGCGCAGGTTTTCCGTGCTCAGGCTGGTGTTCTGGAAGAAAGACGACACGCTGTTTGGTGCATCAACATGGAAGCGTTCATCACTCGGACCCCATTAGTTCAATAACTCTGTGTAATCACAGTGGAAGACGTTAAAAGTGACCAACCTGCGTCTCGGTTTGGGTCAGCCTCTTCCGCAGCTCTTCAATCTGGCTCTGAGCAGCCAGGAATCTGGCCTTCAGCTGAAGAACAACAACGACAAAAAGAAAGGTTCTTTTTGAGGAAAAATTTTTTTTTTTCAAAAGCGATCGGCAGTAGCTCAGTGGGTAGAGCGGGTGGACAGAGCGGGTCGTCCACTAACCGTAAGGTCGGCGGTTCGATCCCCTTGATCCCCCTCCTCCAACTGTCCACATGATGGTAAGTCACTTTGGACAAAAATGTCTGCTAAATGCCCCTTTACCTTACCTACCTTTATCTCGAAGCAGGTGGAAAAATACAAGCCAGCATTCTCTGATGGCATTACGCCAGTCCCAATCTAGAAATAACCTGAATTAACTGAAATCCTTTCACTTGCAGATGCCATTTCAGCGATGCAAGCCTCAGTTATCGGTTTCAGTTTGTCTGTCAGAGAAGGAATCAAAGCCTCTGTTGTCGTTAGGACGCGTTACCTCCTCGTAGGACGAGTCCTTGCTCTTCACTTCCTCCGTCAGGATTTCTTCATAAAGATCCATGGACTCCTTCACCCGCGGAGAGAACAGCATGGAGGGGGTTTCTGCAAACGGCCACAAAAGACATCCAGCATCATCAGTTAAAACTAGCATCTTATCGATGGATATGGGTGTGTGTTGATCTATGACCTTTATGGGGTGGTGGATATGTGTGGATCAGTACCTGTGGTGTGGGTGGGGGTGTCACCGAGACCAGAGTAGATGTCCACGGACTCTTCATCACAGTCCTTTGTCAAGACTGAGGACAGGAGGAATGCAATTAGCTTAGTTTCAATTGGAATGCAAACTATTATAATATAAACTATAGGCACAGAGAAGCCTGTCATAAAACGGTGTGTTGGGGATAAATTCATTGTCATTCTAATATTTAATCTCATACTTACAGACGTCAGCCCCACTGGCATTATAGTCTTCATCATACAGGAGATCCATTGTTCTAAACCTGGCTTGGACTCACTCGCTGTACAGCAAGTTCCTGACGATGACAACAAACAACATTCAATAATCAGATGGAGAACTCTCCAGAACTCTCTCTACAGCACACAGAGGCCTACAGTAACGATAACGCAGTGCATGGTAAGAACCCGAACCATGAGACGTGACCCCACAGAGAAGGACCACGACACTCAGAACAACCCGTCCTATGGCATCCTCATGGACCACCGGACCAGTGTCCACTAAAACAAGGTCCATCATAAACCAGGGGATCAGGACTATGTGTACTGGGCTGAAGGGACTGCGCTCTGGTGACCCAACACGCGGGTTCTGGTTCTGGGCACCAGAACCTGAACCCGCTGTCATCGGGGCTCCGGGGCTCCTCCGAGGGTTAAAACACAGTAATAACATAGTCATTGTGCATAAGGTACTGCTCACCGCTGCGTGTCGGGCCGCGGGTCCGGGCGCCCCAGGGTGTTGTTGAGCTGGGTGCAGGGCTGCTGGGGTGGCGCCAACTCTTCATTGTTCCGGAAGTGGGGACATTTTCCCGCGGTGCGTCCAGAGAACCGTCCTACAACGTCTCCCTCAGCCGAGTCGACCCGACGGGCTACGAACTGTGACGCACAAGCACCGCTCGTATTCGCTCTGTCGACGCAAATAAGCGGACAATAATGCCAGGGACGGAAAACGCACGAAAAGTCCAAATGTTTCGCTCTATAACAGGGGTAGCTGCTCCCTCCGACGGCGGTGGGGTTCTGTCGCTCGACGTGACGTCACCAAGGCGACGTGACTCCGTCGCTCGGCGTGACGTCACCAGGGCGACGCTGGGAGGCGACCCGGAAGTGGTTCTGCTCCGCTCACATGTGGACGGGAGTTGAACACTGACGGGGAACGTGCTTGTGTGTTGTGGTGCATCCTAACAGACGAGTGATGAGCCCCGTGGTTTGGCGGATCAATAATCAATTCACACGTTCGCTGAGTGGTCGCTGTAGGTTGTATTGATTGTAGGGATTTCCCACCACAAACGACAGATGATACCATGGAGAATTTAGAACTGAGCCTGTCATCATTGGGCATCATATCGCGGCACGTTGACAAAAGTCACAACGAACTCAGTCAGTATTTGGCAAAACAGGTAAGATGTGTATCTCTCTTATTTATTTGGGAACCTGAATGCATGTCGATGCGTGAGGTGTTTGCACTGTGAATGGAGCGAATCATCTCAGCATGCAACCCCCTGAAAATATTCACACAGTTTGTATAAAATATGTGACCTAAAAGAAACACCTGCGGTGTGTATGTACGTCATGTTCCATTGATAATTGCGTGTGGTGGCTGAGTACAGACATAACTTGGATTCAGGTCGGACTTCATCTGCGTAAATCAATGTTTCCATTGAGACCCTAAATCCTTTTTTTTTCTAATTCCCGTGAACCGATCCGTCACCTCCAGATATGGAACCAGCACGACAGGCAATGCATCCTGGGATGTTTGGCCCAGCTGCTGCTGGAGAAGGACTACACCTTGTTGATAGCCCGGCATCTCCGGCCCCTGGTTCTGGACCTGCTGGAGAGGAACGCTGAGAGGGTGAAGGCAGGCGGTCGCATCAACCATGACCTCCACGAGCGTCTGTGCGTGGCCCTCAGCAAGCTGCTGGGCGTCCACCCCGACGTCCAGGCGTGAGTAGACCTCCGCAAGTCCCAGGTCCACGTGGGCCCCCGCAGGTCCGAGGTCCACGCGGGCCCAGGTCCAGGTGGACCCCCGCAGGTCCGAGGTCCACGCGGGCCCAGGCTTTCGTCCAGGACCTTCGTCCATCCTGTTTGTTGAATCATAAGGAGCAGGCGGGGGTTATGGCTTCTTGCTCAACGATGTCATTATGTACCAGGAGAGAACCAGACCGGTCCGGTTGTGGGAGTACAGTGAGCGGCTCCGCTGACGGGACTCTGCAGGGTCCTTCTGATCTGTATCTGTGTTCTGTAGATATTAATAATATAGTAATAATAGTAATATATACGATCTGAAGCAGCCTGTTGTGGTCCAATTTTACATTTATTTTGATATTGATTTGATATTTATTATTTATTTGTGTAACGTACACGTCATGGTTCTGGTTCTGCGGGTCCGAGTCCATCGTTTTTTTAATGAACGGGACATAAAACCCTGGCTGCCTACCTAGCTGACCCACGCTGTCCTCCCCCTCCCAGCTTCGCGGCGCGGTACTTCGGTGGTGCCCCGCCCGTGTTCCAGCGCCTGTTCTTCAGCAGCGAGGAGGCGGCGGCCGTGCAGTACGGCCCGCGCCGCATGAAGCTGCGGGACCTGATGGCCGCCACGCTGCGCTTCCTGCACAGCGACGGCGCCAAGTTCCGTGTCCTGTGGGACTGGAGCCCCTGCGTGTCCCAGCTGCTCACCAGTGATGTCATGGTCCGAGGGTGGGTGTCCCCCTCCCTCCCCCCCCCCCCCTCCCCCGTCCCTCCCCCGTCCCTCCCCCCGTCCCTCCCCCGCCCCTCCCCCGTCTCCGCTGGATGCTGTGATTGTTTGATCCCCTTCGGTGTGTTGAAGTCATCCGTTCAGGGCCCAGTTGGGCCTGCAGGCCTGTGGGGTTGGAGGACAGACTCTGAGGACAGACTCTCCCAGTGGTTTGAATCTGGTTCTTCATGAGGTTAACTAAGGGGACACTTTCACTGGATAGATTTTTATCTTGAAATGCTCTCCTGGTCAAATGTAGGGTAAATCAAAACAACTCTTTGTTGGTAGAGCTGCTCTGCACTCGGCCCGGTGGGTTTTGGAACTAGGCTGCCTGGTACTTTTAGGACAATCAAACATACGACCACATTTGGACCCGCTATAAGAGTGCTGCGTGACCTAGTTTCATTTCACAACAAACGGACAGTAGCTGGGCAGTCAGGACTGTATCTAATGATGATATCTCCATGTGTGCAACTGTCTCTTCAATGTGTATGAAAGTAGATTTTGCTCATACTGTGTATTACAGTAGCTTTAAGGTGTGTTGTGTGGCTAATTAGCTACAGTCCAACGTTTATAAAGTAGCCTGTAATCTGTGTAGCAGAACTGTAACGTGTACGTAGCCTCATTAGATAGATAGATAGATAGATACTTTATTAATCCCCATAGGGAAATTTTTGGCATCCAGTAGCATTTACATATATACACACACATATATCACACACATAGAAGGAGCATAGAACAGGTACATAAAATAAAATAAAAATTAAATTAAATTAAAAAGAAGGAGTACGGTGCATGTACGGTGTTGAGAGAATTAAAACTAAAGTAAACAGTAAACAGTGCAATGACAGTATTGTCTGTTGTTAATATGATGCAATATTAATATAATATATAGTATAAAGATAAATACGGTGAGAGAGGTAAGTCTTAAGTCTAATTGAGTTAAGTCTAATGAAAGTGTCTACTGTGGTGTTCTGATGGTTCTGATGTGTTCTGATGGTTCTCCCAGGTCCACAGCCCACTGCCTGGCACTGGTCTCCCGTATGACCGACAACCAGAAAACCATCTTCCTGCGGAAGGTGCTCTCCAACGACGAGATCATGCACATGAAGATAAAGTAGGGGCTTTTACTTTGATGGAACATTTTCAGGAAGTTGATGGTGATGGTGCCAGCTCTTAGTGGATAGGGTGTTTTGTGTGGGACTCAACAGTTTCAGTTCATTCAGTTCAGTTTCATTGATCTTTTTCTACATCAACGGTTTGGTAGAACAGGAGCCCTTCAAACCTTTCTTGTTCTCCACCTTGTTCCTGTGTTCAGGGCCTTGGAGGAGACGCAGCAGCTTGAGGTGGAGAAGGCGCTGGTCTTAGCCAATCAGGGCTCAGCCATGTGGCGACAGGAGAAGGCCAACAAGTACACCCGGGGCCAGGTGGTGTCGGAGGACCTATCTCAGAACGTGGTGGCGGTCTGCGGGGTGGTGCTGCCCAGGACCTCACCCAGACAGACGGACCAGGTAGACCGGGTCAGGGTTAGATGGACCAGGTAGACCGGGTCAGGGTTAGGGTTAGGTCCTGGTGCTGCCCAGGACCTCGGGGTAGACCGAGTCGACCCGGACAAACGAAACAACACACATACGAAAAAAATACGACAAAA
>OMKI01002821.1:8913-19121 GCA_900302315.1 Phycis blennoides
CTTTATGAGTTTGCATTGGGACAGTCATAGTTTCCATGAAGACACCATCACACGACAAATTGATCATTATTTGTGGGCACTCGTCGCAGAGAGAATTTGTGTGTGTGCGTGTGTGTGCGTGTGTGTGTGTGTGTGTGTGTGTGTGTGTGTGTGTGTGTGTGTGTGTGTGTGTGTGTGTGTGTGTGTGTGTGTGTGTGTGTGTGTGTGTGTGGTTGTGTGTGGTTGTGTGGTTGTGTGTGTGCACTCTTGACATTGACTACAGGTTAAGTGTTTCTCTCTGCAAGTGACTTTCCGGCAAGTGTGGTACTACCAGCAAATACTTTCTCACTCTCTGATAATGAGGTGTGCTTTGCCCTTTTTAATCTTTGATTTTCCTCTCCTGAAATGTGAATAGTTGAACCTGCACTCTGCACTCTGTGTATTTACATTCGTGGTTCCATGCTCCAATGCTGAACATGTTTTTCAAGACATTTTTACAAGGGAAGTTGTTGAGGTGGGCAACACATTGTGTGTGTGTGTCTGTGTGCTGATATGTAAGGCACGTAAATACACTTGAATTATTGTGTGACATACATTTTGCATCACCACCCTGTTCTCTTTGAGACACGCTTTATAGTCTTCAGACAGATAAGAATGATATAGATATGAATCCCATAACACAAAAACAATGGCATTATGAAATTACTGAATTCAGTAATCAGCCTGCTAAGCTTGGAGTGTAATGCAAATGTATCTTTTCTAATTGCGTAATTTTAGTCATTCACACATAATGAGGAAGGTGTATTGTAATTAACGCCATCATTGCTTTTTATTACAAATAGTCTCAAAAGGAAAATGGTTGATTAATGCTAACATTAATGGTGTATAGTAAATCTTTTTTTGATTGTTCAAAGATTTTAATAAATAGCTTAATTCACATGCATTAGGGAGGCTGACCACACAATTGACTGAACATTGACAATTACACAAAATAGAATATACATATATTTTTTTATTTATTATATATTTGTATATTTATTTGTTGGGCATGTTTCATGCTTTTGCTTTTGCGAGACACATTTCAACTATGGTAGCGAGAGGGGTGATGATTTTTGTGTGTGGTGTTGTTGTGGCCAAACTAATCCGATATGGAATGTAAGAAGAGCTTTGACTGGCCGTCGTCAGGGCCCATTTCTTAGTAGACAAATATTTTCCCATTATGTTTTTAGTTGCCAAAAGGCAACATTGTGGATAAGCCAGTACAAGCTATTTAAAATCTTGTTTGTGAGTTTTTATCACAAGTCGGTATGTCTACCCAGATGTATAATGAATTGATACATTCATTACCTCCCTGCAGGTTTGAGTTGATTGGGCCATCATACATTTTGGAAGACACTCCAAAATGCTTGTGAAGTTAAAAGGGAACACATTTTGAAATGGCCAATCAACCTCAAATCGTTTGTGGCCCATTTCTATTCAAACTAGGGCTCAGGTTGCCCCAGCAAATATTTGTTTTTATTCATGGTTGCATGGAAGTCATGCAAAGTTTCTGCCGCTTCAAAAGCCCAAAGCCAGCTCTACTTGGTTAGTACAAAATGTGGTATTTAGGTGGTTGTGAGGTTTTAGCTATCAGTGAAATTATGGAAACCACCCTCAGCAACCACTCAGAGTGTCAATATGAACCATCTCCATTTGTGAAATGAATAAAAAGTAAAAACAAACTTGTGGTAAACGCTGTGATAGCCATTACACTATTAATCCACATACATCTGCCAAGTTCAATGTATTTCATTGTCCGCCACTGCTGTTGCTCTTTGAAATGGGTATCAAATACGGTACAGCCAGTAGCCATGACGGCTCTATTGGTACAGTTGCCTGCCTCAGCACCTTTCCCCTGTGCCACTGCTCCAGACAGTCCAAGGCCTCTGGAAAAATCCTGCTCTCAAACTTGTTGGCAAACATGCTGTTCTTTTTGATGATCCATGGTAGATCTTCCATTCCATAAATGCAGATGTCTCTCACGTAACGTCCTGTGAGGTGACAACAGAGATATATGGAAAACTTAAAGCCATCGTCGTTAAGAACAACCAAAGTATACCAGTTGGTACTCTACACTTTATTTGTTGGATGCTTGCTAACCGGGTTCTTGGATATATAGGGTTTCAATTTATTTGGGGTGAATAACTCTTCCTTTTCATTCCCTGTTGAGTAAGTACTAGATGGAAGGTCAGGTCTCTAAGCCTGTCAAATGTTGAAACACGACACAGCAAAGAACATGATCTTTTCTGTGGCCTACATGATGACTTCAGATGGTCACCCAGGAGATGACTTACATCAGGCGATGACTTGTAGTTTTCCCTTTCCTTTAAAACAAATAAAACTGTAAAACAAAGGGGAGCAGTAGATGCATCATAATTCAAACCATTGCACTATTCATAAATCTATTGTACCTTTGCAACCACTGTGTGCTGTTCCCTCTTGGTCTTGCCACTTGATTGCTCGGATCGCACCTTCCCAGCCTCCATCAATGTGGTTGCCAGGAGCTTCTAATCACAACAACACAGCTTGATGAATACATACCCCAAGTTACACAAAAGGGGATGCTACAGCAGTGTCAACATTGGCAAGGCATTCTCATTGATTAGAATGTCCCACGATGTACCACATGTTGCCACATTGGAAAATGTCAATTACTATTAGAGGTTTTTCTTCTTTCTTATTTGACAAATACCTTTAAGATGGTTCAGTGTTACCCAGTAATGCTCATCTGGACTGAAGGTGTCTTTGGACCATTCCAACAGGTCTCGGGCTACTTGGTTTTTCAGGACAAAGTTCACAAACTGCCTTGTGAGAGCATAGTAAGCCGTGCCAAAGTATATTTGCATTTGATTGGGGGGGGGGGCCTTCCTCATGCCCCACCCCTTTGGGCTCACGTGGGATCCTGTGACCTCTGTGTGCTGAACCTGTGTCCTGTGCCTCATGCTCGCAGGCTGCTTGACCCCAGGGGTCATGTTCTGGTCCCTCCACTTTTTGCTCTGCATGTAGCGCACCAGCTCCAGGTTGCTCTTCACAGGGAAGTCCTGTCCGCATAGATTGATCACCTTCTTCCAACCCACCTTGGAATGCTCCAGGTCCGTCATGCAGTTTATGTCTGCTTGTAACCGGGAGAACCCCGCGTAAGTCACCGTCTCCCTGTGGCTGGAAAGGAAGACGTTTGGGAGGCAGCCTGCCAGCCGCTGAACCGTCTCTTGATAGTCTCGTGGGGCCTTGGCATCTATGTGAATGCAGTAGACATTCTGCGGGGTGTAGATGGCTCGCAGCAAACGGACAAGCAGCGGTAGCTCCTTGTGGACAGTCAGAATGAAGGCTAACGGGTAGTCCTGCTCTTCCTGGCTCAAAGGTCTTGTGATGAAGTGTAGATCCTCGATCAAATGCGAACAAGTAACATTGTTCTTAAGAATGTAACTGTCCACCTAAAGGTCAAATAAAAGAGGGGTTAATGTTTTTGTTTTCTCGCCAATCTTTCAGCCATAATCGTGGATCAGTCAGTTTATTGGGTTTCCAGACCAGGCTTTAATTTAATAAGTACTCTACAGTATGCTAATCATTGGGGTTTGGGTTTTTTAATTCAATCATGGCAAAATGGCAACGATACCATGATCAACACAATCAACATCAGGGTAAATCTAAATGCGCAAAAATAAATGTAAAGATGCAGATATTCGACATTGGAAAAATATTAGTAAAATTAGACTGCAGCAATATTGACTGCTTGCTATGGTTTTCATGTGTAATAAAAAAAAACCAACAACCCTAAAATCTCAACTAAAGCAAAGCTTACCATTTGTTCTATATTCTACACAGTTTTTTTTCTAATTATAGCACTGAAATGCACCTTATTATACATCTATGAGGATAAACTTGATTTTTTTTTTCTGAATTCAGCTGCTGAATTAACTCATTTGACAGTTCTTCATGGGGCAACAATCTTCAATTCAATAAAATCCATTACTATTGAATCCAATCCAATTGACCTAAAATCCACATTTAATACTTCAGGCTGTGAATTATGACCACTGTTTTTTTTTTTTTTTTATAAGGCTGTTCAATAGATTACACCCAAGCTTTGTGGAAGCAAGCTTCATCATAATAGCTGCAGCAGAATGTATCGTACTTTCTACAGTCAGCACCGACTCACAGCAATACGCACAAAGTGACATTTATAATAATGAAATGCCTCCTATATATGGATTTGACTTCGACTGGAAGAGCCTATTTCAATATGAATACCAGTTAAAGGTTCATATCTCAAGTTCTCAGAAGAGGTCAAACGGAGATGGTTATCGCGTGAATGAACAGATGCTTGTCAACGTGAAATGAAATCTTTGAGGCCTTTAACTTCCAGGGCCTCCCAGCTTGTGTTTGGGCCATGGGGAAGGGAGCTGTTAAGATCAAGAGAGGCAGAGGACATGAAAAAAGTAGTGGACAATAGGGAAAGTATATTAAGAACTAAGCATTCTGGAGATCGACGATACGAAACAAACGGGTGCTTTGGTCCTCTCCCGGGAGATTCATCGCTGAGAGTGTGCACGCTTGTTTGGAGCCCTCCGGCGCCGGCATGTGTGAGACTGCGTACAAGCAGAACGCATACCTGGCAGTCACGCCGCTGCCATCGAAGTCCCTCCTCCGCACGCGGCAGGAACGCTTCACATTTATCAGAGAAGGATCTGCAACCGTGGGCCCCACCCTGAGGCTGCAGCTCCGTCTGTGTCCAGGCCCTCAAGTAGATAAGCGAGCAGAGGAGAGTGCCGATCCCCAGGCACACCAGGAAGCTGCACTTGACCCCTTCAAGAGGGATCATAATAGACCAAACACCCTGCAATACAGACATCACCTTACTTTTCAGAAGCCTTCATTACCCTGTAATGGATGCTCGGTGAAGTCCGATTAAGTGGGATAACGCTAATTGTGGAAACATTCAGTATTAAATATTCATTTAGTAAAATCCTGAGTCGTATCCCTGCTCTGGATTGTGGTACTAATTATCTGGGGCTACATAAAGTTACAAATAAAGGGACGGGATCTAATCAACCGGTTGAATTTTGCTATCTTTTGTCCTCATGTAAACGTTACAATAGTCGCTAAATTGTCAGGCTGGGTGGCAGGTGTCAAAGTGCTGCCGGAGTATTGTGACAGTGTTGTAATAACAGTGACAGTGTGACAGTGTTGTAACCGCGGTCGCTGAAGTAATGGTCGCACATTTTTTTGCCACGGCAAATATAATAATATAATGACGGCAATATTAGGGTGTGAATAAATTCGTGCCTGTGGCTCATCCAACACTGGTAACAGCGGTATCCACGACAAGAGCCACCCTCTCTACTCCCCAGGGTGTAGCCCTGTTGTCAGGTCCCAGATTCAGTCTAGAGGAGGACAGCATCCTTGTGGATGTGAGGCGGCGTACGCTACGTGAACGTGAGCGCCATGCAATCTTGTGTTGACGTTCACATCCAGACAACAAGTTGTTCACACAACCCCCCCCCCACTATCCAACAATATGGTCTCATGAAGGGAGGGCTCGTGCAGTCAGAATTTATTAGCAAGATTTAACTAACAATTAACAATTGTTTTTTTTGTTTGTTTTTTTTCCACATAGAAGTCACCGAGTTGTCTTGTTTACTTTCACATGTCATCGATCTATTTTTCCCTCGTAAGCCTTTTTGTTTGGCGGGGCAGTTCCACGAAATCAAAAGAGCCAAAGGGCCAGTTACCTTGCGTCGCAGCGGCGCTTCTGGTCCTCAAACCCGGAGAGGGAGGTTAAAGATTAGCCTCTCGCTCTCTCGTGGGCCCCCGGTGATAGGATCTCCGCTTCCCGCCGGAGTCCCTCTAGAAAGACGGCGCCGAATTAGCGTCGGATGGGCTGCAACCGTCGCTAGGCGCCGAGACGGGGAGCAGAGTCTACGCTCCGGTCGGACGTGACGGTGCCATGTCGCCGGGTGGCCCCGCGGTTTGTTTGGCTTTTGGCAGAGTGAGTGTGTCGCTCGGTGCCTGCGCCTGCGTCAGCGAGCGAAGAACAAATGTTTGCCGACGCTTTTTGTTCCTTTTGTTGCGCCGTTGATCGAGCCGTCCTGCCGGCATCCTCTTGAGACTTTGCCTGCCCCTGCATGGTTACCAGCACTCTTAAACAGATGCACACTCTCTCCTCCTCTTACTACATCAATCAGTCTCCTCCCCCCCCCTCTCACTCTCTGTCTCTCTCTGTCTCTCTCTCTCTTCCTCTTTCTCTCTCTTCTTCTTACTACATCAACCTGTCTCCTCCCCCCGCTTGCTCTCTGTCTCTCTCTTCTTCTCTCTCTCTTCCTCTTACTACATCAATCAGTCTCCTCCCCCCTCTCGTTCTCTGTTCTCTCTCTCTCTCTCTCTCTCTATGTACCAGTTATTCCCGTACAATTACCATGTTCACCCATTTGCTTTGTCCGTCTTCATCTTGCTTTTTCTTGTCTTTTATTTCACCCACTTTGTTTTCCCCCCCTCTCAGCCTCTCTTGTTCCCATCACCGCGTCACTGTCCTCTCCTCTCGTGAGGGTTTGCAGGGAGATAGAGGTGCTAAGAATAGAGTTCAGCGCTTTGTGAGTCCCCATCTCCCTGGCTCTCCCACTCTCTCAGACTTGTACATCTCCAGGGACCTCGTTCAGCTCCTAAATTCGGGTTAAGCTGGTTTGTTGGGAGCCCACCCTATGCCGGCCAGAGCACAGCGGCTTTGAGAGCAGCGTGTGCTGGGTTTGTCTGCTGCCTGCCTGGTCAGCTACTGAGATTAGCCCTCTTGTGTTAACAGAGCACATGGCCACAGTTCACACACACCTACTAGGCACACACAATAGATCCCCTGCTGGTCACCCAGGACTTTCGACATGGGGAACGTGTGTGTGTGTGTGTGTGTGTGTGTGTGTGTGTGTGTGTGTGTGTGTGTGTGTGTGTGTGTGTGTGTGTGTGTGTGTGTGTGTGTGTGTGTGTGTGTGTGTGTGTGTGTGCACGCGCTATAACCTATTGAACATAATGGTTGTGGAGGCAAATTTGCCCACACAGGAGCACTGAAACTTGTTTTGTTCGTTGCCTTTTATTTTATGATATCAATTATGATATGAATAATGAAGTAGTTCAGATAAGCCATCCACAACGCTTCAGAGGTCTTCTAGGGGGAGAGTGAGACTGTGTAACATGAAAATACAGTACGCTCATTTAATTTAGTTTTCAAATTACGCGTAACGTCTTTTATGTCATGGTAATTATCAACCATTACCTCTTGTTTGAATCTACTTTGGGTTCTGGATCGCAATGTTGCAAACTGTTCCCTGTGTGGCTTGGCGGATTTAGTTTGGATCTTGGGGGACATCTTGTGTTATTGTCAAAAACAAGCAGTTAAAAACTCTGTTCAGTTGAAGTCTCGCTGTTGCCACTTTGGTTCTTGTGGTACCTGTGGTATTTCAGATCCTGTTGGGTTTCATGTGTGTACTAATTTCTTCCCTACTGCATTTCACTCTCGCATACAAATGTAAAGTGGAAATAAATACTAAAACAAATGCCAAATAATAATGGCAATTACATTTTGAAGGTGAAGAAGATGCAAGGCTATATTTTTGAATATGCTGGATGAAAAATGCTTAAAGTGAAGTAAAACAGTTGCATAACCATTTCTGTAAATGCTCTTATGCCGATGATATTGTTGACAGACTTGAAACTATGGAAAGTATGATACGATGGGATTTATCTCCAGGGTTATGGCACGGAAACGATGATGACATGATGGAGTACATTTTATCATTCAGCTGGCCCTGTAGTGCTACTGTAAGATTGATAAGTGTTTTATTTGTGGGCACTTCATATTTATTATCTTAATAAATTATTTATATATTTTTTTTGGGGGGGGTGGATTTAATCTTGGAGCATCCCCTGATTCTGTCCATTAAAATGCCTCTTACCATGTTTCTCTACTTCTCTGATTATACAATATACTGATTTATACCTCCTGACATTTTTCCCTCCTTACGGTTCCTCTGAAAACCTATCGAGTCATCAAGCTTTGTCGGGCTGAATCGTCAGGAACTGTTCCATACCATTTGGCTTACTGTTTGATCTTCTCTCACTCCTTCAGTGTGGAGAGCAATTCAAAATTGAAGACATCGTGGTGCTGAACGGCACTAAGGAGGAGGTGGAGAAGCTCAGGGGGAGGATGGAGGAGAAGAGGAAGCAAGCTAAAACTAAGGTGAGTTTTTGGGATTGGAGTCGTGGCTACAATTTAGAACTGTAGTTGTGGAAAGCCATTTTTTTGCAATGAACACAGAAAAAAGTACAATGTTTGTGTCCATCAGACGCCTATTCTAATCCTGGCATCGAATGATGTGCTCGTCGTTTGTTCTTAAGCAATTTGCATTCGCTTTCATATGTTTGAATGCTATTCAAATTTATAAGTTATAGGTCACTGTCTGCTGATAAAAGACCTGTCTGCATAGTTTGTTTGTCCTGTTTGCATAGTTTGTTTGTCTAGTTTGTGTTTGTTTCCCCCCCTATAGAAATCGAAGAGGAACAAAGTGGCTGAGACTGTGGTCAAAGTATCAGAGTTGAAAGGTAAGTCATTTCCGCTGACCCACTTAACGCAAAAACATTATGTGTGTGTGTGTGTGTGTGTGTGTGTGTGTGTGTGTACACACACACACACACACACACACACACACACACACACACACACACACACACACACACACAGAGTGAGAGGCAGAAACCAAAAATGTGGTTTTGGGTTCAGTTGCTCTGCAGCTGTCTTGTCCACCGGTATAACTGTGTCTGTGGTGCACCAGACAATCTGTGTTTTCATGATTTTCTATCATGCACTGCTTTGAATTTAGTGTTCAGTGTTTACAAGCGTGAGCTTGTAAACATGTGCTTGTGCGAATGTTCTCTCTCAGTAATGCACTAGTAGTGCACAAGCTACATTTACATTTGCAGCTCAACTTTCTCACGTATGCGTCTGTGTCCACAGGGCAGTGCCAACAATCGTCCCAATGAGTTGTATCGCGGTGTTCTAATAGCAATGTTGTGGTTATTGTCCTCTTAGCTATTGTTATGTTTAACAGTGAACATCTCACGCTGCTGAGTGTGGTAGAAGGGCAAATGACACAGGTGTCTTCAAGCTGCCAACACTACTACTACTTATATACAGTGGGGAAAATAAGTATTGAACGCGTCAACATTTTTCTCAGTAAATATATTTCTGATGTGCATAACGTGCATAACCTAAGTAATCCACGCATACAAAGGAATCAAAACATATATGTCCATAAATTATGTGTAATAAAGTGGAATGACACAGGGAGTAAGTATTGAACACACTTACTGAAATGTATTTAATACGTAGAAAAGCCTTTGTTGGTACTGACAACTGTAATACGCCTCCTGTTTGGAGATACTAGTCTGATGCATTGCTCAGGTGTGATTTTGGTCCATTCTTCCACTCAAACTGTCTTCAAATCTTTTATGAACTCTGATCTTCAGTTCTTTCCATATATTTTCAATTGGATTCAAGTCGGGTGATTGACTGGGCCATTCTACAACAGCTTTATTTTCTTTCTCTGAAACCAATTGAGAGTTTCCTTGGCTGTGTGTTTGGGATCATTGTCTTGCTGAAATGTCCACCCTCGTTTCGTCTTCAGCATCCTGGTAGATGGCAGCAGTCCTATCAAGAATGTCTCGGTACATTGGTCCATTCATCCTTCCTTCAATTACATGAAGTCTGCCAGTACCATGTGCTGAAAAACAGCCCCACACCATGATGTTCCCACCTCCAAACTTCACTGTGGGTAGAGTGTTTTTGGGGTGATGTGCGGTGCCATTTCTCCTGCAAACATGGTGTGTGCTATGACATCGAAAGAGTTCAAATTTGGTCTCATCTGACCAGACGATATTCTCCCAGTGTTTCATAGGCTTGTCCAAGTGTTGTGCAGCAAACTTTCAACAAGCTTCAACATGCTTTTTCTTTAACAATGGATATTAATTTGCTTTCTAAATACTGACAGATTTCAGCTGGTTTAATACATAATAATAATAATAATAATAATAATAATAATAATAATAATAATAATAATAATAATAATAATAATAATGGTTTCTTGGTTTTCCATGCCTTTTTGCACCCTCTTTTCTTGATGTGTTCAATACTTGTTCCCTGTGTCATT
>OMKI01002833.1:1653-14762 GCA_900302315.1 Phycis blennoides
TCGGGAATTGATTTTAGTGCTACACGTACAGCACGGCGATGGCACACACACACACACACACACACACACACACACACACACACACACACACACACACACACACACACACACACACACACACACACACACACACACACACACACACACACACACACACACACACACACACACACACACACGCGCGCCCACACACACACACACACACACACAAGCTCGGGCTACGGCGATTATAATCTCTGATCTGAAACAGAAAAGTAATCTATACTTCACCTGTGTGGATCTTCGTGTGGCTGTAACGCGCATCTGGAATTTGAACATGCACAAGTCCCCACAAATACTGTCATATGTAAGAAGGGCAAGAGTTTCAAAATAACAAAGACACAGTTCTCCCTTCGCCTTTCCATGGCTGTCTCTAAGTGTCTCTCTGTAGCAGGCAGCGGCTACCAAACACATGATCCACAGCGCCCCGCGTGTTCACGGGCTGCATTACACGACAGTTCAAAAATAAGATTCCCCATTTACTTTTTATCAAAACCGATGAAATGTCGATAGACACCCCCACCTGCTCAGTGGGCACGGGAAATTATGGATAGATATCAACTGGGGTTCAACAACCAGACCGAAATGTGTCGATGAACAGCTGTCTAGAGAAAGGTAGATGCAATGCAACCATTCAAACACATTGGCTCCAGGCATCTGCGCTGATATAGAGAAGAGTTTCTCTGAAACGTGGGGCAAGTCAAATACGCCCCACGTATTTGGCTTGCCCCACGTTTCAGAGAAACGTCCAGTAGCACACACATATACACACAAATACATATATACACATATATAATATACACACTATACATATACTATACACACACATATACACATATACACACATACACACAACTCAAACAAACAAGAAATCACGTTTATGATCGCCACAACATGCAGACCAATAACAAGTGGGCTACACAGGCATCACCTTTAGTAGGCCCCTGAGCTCCGGGGACGCGCCTCCTCCGCGAGGACGCGCGTCCATACGTGACGCCATTGGCGGGCCTTTTAAGAACACCTGGACCGCTGGACACTCTTCACACACAGCGGGCGGGCGACGCGAGGTCAAATGTGGCGACAAAAGAATGCTGTTTTCCGGCCATTTGCTCCTGAAAAAGAAACGGTAGGTGTGTTTCATGAAGAGAGTTAAGCCTCGGTAATGACATGCAATGCGAATGATGGTTGCCCCCCCCCCCCCACACACACCACTAGTTGCTAGCAGTAAAGGGCTCTCCAACCTTTTTTCCTCTGAGAGCTACTTTTACTAAATGAAAATGGCCGAGAGCTACTCATGTTTCATAACATTTATTCTCATAGCCTATTTCAACCTAAACAAACGGAATAAGCTTGTTTTGCCTGAGCAGTTACAACATGTTGGTGTCCACAACATTTTGCATGAAAACATCACGTTACGTTCGTGAAACAAAACTCTGTTTCCCACTTTTCATGAAAATAGTACGTTTTTAGCCTCTTATTAGTACCTGCCGCGGCCATGGTTACTGCCCATCTCACATCACCACTGACTCATCAGACTTGACAGCAGCACAACTGGTTGATTTACAGCAACCAGCAATTTATTGGCAAATAATAATTTGTGTAAGAAGGGGTGGGACATCTGTGAATTTGATTGGATATAATGAACCCTTTGGCGAGCTACTGGTAGCTCGCGGGTGACGTGTTGGAGACCCTGAGTAAACTGTTCAGTGGAGTGACTTCTAACCCCACAGCTAACTCTGTTGCCGTCGTACGACTCCATTTATTCTTCCTTTGTGAATGCAGTTGTGTGAGGCCAACTCATTCAATGATGTGATGGAGCATGACGGTCTGACTTGGGGAATTTCAATTCAACACCAGCATAGTATACGCCTGACATATTAATTTTACATCATATTCTCTATAGCGAAGTAGATTGCAGTTTCATTTTAAGAACATGCCTTGAGCTTCATCAATTAAGAGTCCATTGAGGGTGAACTTTTATTAGCATAATCCTGCAACCCAAATACTCCTTGCTGGCATGCAGAACTTTCCATTGCCCAAGAGTTTCCAACCTTAATTATGTTCTGCAACGTAGGTAAACCTGATATGTGCATACAAATGCGGGCCTGCGGATGGACGATGATGACGATGATGATGAGGAGGAGGATATTTCCCATGGCTTGATGATTGATCGTGACAAAATGTTTCATTTGTGAAATACATAACCAGTTGTTTCTGTGATAAATCAATGTACTAATATAATAATATAATATATAGTGTAATAATATAATATCTACTTGTATCTTAAATGAGAGAATCATTTAAATCCACTCTGCTAAGAATAGCCTATTCTGAGAAACAGTTCTACACATCATTGCTATGTGTGTAATAAATAGCACACACAATATTTCCCACTCAGCAACAACATATACTGTATATTTCCTAGCCAAAACAAATGATGCACATGCAATTACACATGAGTACAGTGAAATTACACCACAGCTCACTCACGCATTTGTGGGTTTTAATTACACTAAATTGTATGCATAATTCATAGGCCTAACACATTGCATCATAAGGTGCTACATACTATGCTTTTATTACAATGCAGTGTTACATGCCCAACGTTATATTAATAGTTGACCCATTTGTATAATTTGTATTGTACATTCATTATATTCCTATTATTAAGACAATGCATCACAAAATAAAATACAACACGAAACACAAGATGTGAAAAAAAAAAGCTGTATCTTCTTTTGTTAAAGCTCTGGGTTCACTATCATCACATCTCCCATGGTTCCTGACTTTGTCCTCATCGTTTCCCTTTGTTTTTCTAGCCTCCTCCTCTGTGGGGAGCGATGGACAAAGGACAGCAGGAGCCAGCAGGGAAAGACAAACCACCGACCCTCCATGGGGGCTGTAGTCCCATGCGTGAACCCCGAAGAGCATCGTTTTTGATTACGTTGAAAGTGCATTTTTAGCAGCGAGGGGAAGTTGTGACTGGGCTCTCCTGGACTGGACTGTACCAGTTTGGCATGTATGAGGGGCCACTTGCCGATTGTCTGAACTGGCCAAGTGGTGGGCCTCTGGGGCCGGTGGGAGACACAGGATGCAGGTGAGACCGCACACTGAACGCTCACTTACAGTGCCCTGGCTAGGAAGTCAGATAGACTTACAAAACACCAGCACCCACCCACACCCACACACACACACACACACACACACACACACACACACACACACACACACACACACACACACACACACACACACACACACACACACACACACACACACACACACACACACACACACACACACACACCTCCCCTTCATTGCTTCCAGTCTGCTTGCCCAGTAAAGGTGGTTCAAAGGGACCCCGACTGGTTTGAACAAAAAAGGACTGATATGGACTGTATACAAAAAAATGTTAAATGCAATACAATAGTGTTGTTGGGAATAGAAAATCAAACATAATGGTTAATTGCTCACATTACTTTCTGGTGTTTATGAAGACCATCCAGTGCAAGTACAGCGTCAATCTGCAAAATAGCTGACAAGACTGATTGATTTTCATTTAGAAAGAAATATTTTGTTTCTTCGGTTTCTTTTGTACCACCTGTCAATGTGGGCTTTGCCCCTTTGAGGGCCTTGGCCAAAATAGGCTTATCCTGGGTGAGCACATTGTGATGAAGCAAATCCTATTAGTTCTATTTGAACAGAATCCCCCTTTTTCAAAAAATGTTTTAAATGGAAATAAAACATACAACAAAGTAGAAACAACTCCAAAGCTGAGATAACGTAACATAAGGTACCTGCTATTTCTAAAAAAAAAAAAAAAAAAACATCTGCAGAGCCAAACGGGCTGCTGTGTTCAATTCAGAGTTGGGTGGGTTTTTTATTTTTATGCTCTCACTTTGCGTGAAAAAGACATATCAAAAGACATGCCAAAAAGTATACACTTAAGTCCTGCTGATGGGCTTTGTCCTGACTGACTACAGCAAACAACACCAGGATTGGATTATGGCACAAAGGATTTAAGAGTTTGCCGCAAAAACCTGAGCTCATTTAATAGGTATTCTACATTTGACCGCATTATGTTGTCATAAGCATTTAGAAAATAGGCTATCAATGTTGTGGCGACATTATGCACATGACAGGCTTTTGTCTCTCTGTGCCTGGCTGCAAACGAACCCCACCATAGCAAATGAGTCGTGAACACGCTCAGATTGTCTTTTTTGTGGATATGTTTTATGGCGTTTATTAGCTTGATCTGGGCTATCAAATCCCTCAAAACTTTTGCTATTGTTGTCTTTGCCTCGGAGGAGGAGGACACAACTCAAAACAGCACGGAAGGGGAAATTAAAACGGACAGTTTGACAACAAAGGGGGCGCAGTGAGAACAAACAATACGACCGATGAGTTGCAATCATATCACAAATTATTTAATGACTTGCTAGCAAAAAGAAGCTAATTGTTCCAGTTTGGGATTTACCTTAGTGCGTCGGTTCTGTCCCGGCTGTCTTTGTTGTGGGTGGAATACGGCGTTCCGACCGGGCGCCTATGAATTGTGGTTACATATTCCTTGGTAGCCTGCAGTATATGATATGCCGCCATCTTTAATCACGAGCCCACCTATCAGCGGTTCTTCACTGAGGTCTATCTGACTGTATCAGTCCTTTCTCTAGTTGTTGTGGGGGTAGGGGGGGCTAAGTCTAGTTTTCTCAACCGATATTCAACCACCATATCGACAGGCTCACGGGTCACTCAGCTGGGGGCAGATTGGCTGATGCCCTTTCTCAAGGCACCGTTTTGACAGTCAAACATATGTCTCAGATTTTATTATTTCAGATGTCAGTCCTGGGGTGAGCCATTTGGGCTGATTTCACCATCTATCCATGGTCTTCACGGTGGGATGGGGATCACTTCACTTGAGTGAGATTGTTATAACATCAATATTGAAATACATTTATACAAACAAATCACTGAAATGCTGCAAAGATCAAAAATGGCAAATCCTCACACTGAATGCTGTGTTGATATTCAACCACAACTCAGCTGGAATTATTGTTTGTTCTGTGATGCCAATATGCTAAAATTGTGCCCAGCTCAGATGCCTCTATTATATATATATATATATCTTTATTACTAATTAATTTCTTATTTTTTTCTTTTTAAGTTTCATGGTAACATTCTCCCAGTGAGAACGTGGGGGCTCCCTTGCAGTTCAAACTGATGAAACTCAAAAGCCACGTCTGGTCGGTTGCCGCTGCCCTGCACTTTCAGGGGCACAACAAGAACAGTTGAGTCCCAAAATGACAGATGCTCACCTGCCGTGTGGGTCCGGGCATCGCGTCCCTGGCGGTCACCCGTTACCCCGCAGCGGGAGCCGCTGGAGCCACAGTTCCTCGTGTCTTCTCAATTACTCTCGTCATTATGTTCCCAATTCTTCTTGGCGTGAAAGATGAACATATTTACTTTGCATTACGGCGTCAGCCCCGCTTCCCCATTGGAGGAGAACGCAACCAGATGGTTGCTCACAGAAGCGTAGCTATGGTAACAGACCCAACAGACATGGGGGGGCGGGGGGGGGGGGGGGGGGATTATACTTTTCAGAATTGAAAAGTATAATATCACGGCGCTTATGAAATGTGTCTGTTGTCAAGCCAATTTATGAACTCAAATGCAGTCTGATCTCTAAGTATTTTCACCGACCAGCCTTTGATGACTCTCGCTGCTTAGTTCTGATACACACACGCAACTGCAACGTGAAGTTCCTGTGTGTGTGTTGTGTGTGTGTGCGTGTGGGGGCGCGTGTGTGCGCGTGTGTTAGTGTGCATATGGACTCCAGCCTCTAAACAGAGGAATGCCAAGAGAAGAGAAGATAATGGAGTGAAAGGAATATCTGGAGGAAGAAGGGGGAGAGTTGATATTGCCTTTGTGGTGGAGCTTCATCAGCTGCTCACCCCTCAAACAGATTTCACACTGGCGCGTCCCACTGCAGCCCTGGGTCACAAGCAGCATCACCCTGGTCACAATGACCCATTTTCTGCTCGGGAAAACTCTAGTCAGGACGGACTAATAGAGGGGCAATAGACTGCTGCTTCACGTTTGCCTCAAATGTGACCCGCAAAACTTTTTGTTCTTTTTATTAAGACTTCTCAACCGTTTTTTTCTTTGCCGTCGCTGTGAAAGTATTCATCTAAAAAAAAGAACACAGACAAAATGGTTGACTTTGCCGGGAGTCTTTTAAGGGGATTTTGGGTTATTAGTTGTCTTGGGGCTATTAGGTGAGGCGCGCTTCTTGAAATAAACAAATGACAATTCACCTGAAATGCTTATTGAGACCAAATTCAACAACGGAAATTAGAGAAATAATAACACATAGTTCAAATGATGATCATTTGGAAGGGAAAATACAGTAGGTAGTAGGTGAGTAATAAAGTAGTGAGTAGTAAAAAAAAATAATAATTCAGATGGAGCTTATTGGTTAATCAAACTAACTAACTAACTAAGTCATGTCAATATTATAAAAAACAGCTATATCTACAGTTGATATCTATAGATGACTAGGATAGAGCATTGTGTACATGTTTGCATGCCCTTTTCCTCATAATAATTTGAATACAACGTAACAACTGACAACTACATGTGCACGAAACAGAAAGAGGCAGTGGAACGTATGAATTATTGAAATTGTACCGCTGTTAATTAATTTAGTTTAATTCTCTGTGGGCTTATGGTCTCCTCGGTGCTCATCACATTAATAATGTGATCCTTATAGAACAATGCGGGGTTCCTGCATGACAGACATCTCACAGGTAAGAGTGCTGTAATTATATTTCTTACCAAACCCCTTGAACAAAGAACACGCTGGAGCATTACGCCATGAGCTCAGTAAGACCCACCCCCTCTTCTTAAATGCTCGTATATGTTTTGCAAAGTAACCTGCATGTTTAATTTAACGGCACGTTTCTATATTATGTAAAAGGTTGTGAAATTAGGGCAATGTTGGGGCCTTTTTCCAAAGGAAATGTTAAAATCCATACAAAATGAAGATGCCTTGTGCTTTGTTTAGTCTTTTTTTTTTTTTTTTAAAGGGTAGGCCTGTGCACACCTGGGCACCTTCTTTTGTCTTCTTTTTATGGTTTGTTAGTCAGGGTGAATACAACACATCTGTGTTTTTCAGTGCTACAACAGCCTCAATCCAAATCGATCTTATTCATTTTTAAAACCGCCACTGGGAAATTCTAGAAAGTCAAAGCCCCATCGGCATGTGCCTTTAATGTGAGATACACCGTGAAAGGAAGAAGATCTTGAGGAAGAAATATGTTGAAGCGGTGAGACGAAGGCTAATAACATTGTTTTTGTTAATATTAGTCAGTTTAGAATATTACGTAGAATATTCGCATAGCCGAAAACACAACATGCAAAATCATCTGTCTGCAGCATAGAAAAATAAATTGTCTGACATTCCTTTAAGCAGGTTTGGATAGATGCTCGGAAAGCCGAAAGTAACCCTAAGACTGCGGCTATCTGTATTTCTTTACTACCATATCACTATAATATACCATAATATACTAATATTACCCCCGAATCGATCTGCATTACCCCACAGAAATGGTTAGCCCCTAATGTTGGAAACTAGGCTGGCGACTGCAGAAATAAGTGTATCAACATCCCCCTCTAGTGTCTGAACTACGCATCGCCCTGTCTGTTTCCCAGTGACGTAAGCCGTCAGACACCGAACACTGAACACCGATCTCTGCTGCAATACGCTGTCGTTTCTCTAGAGTAGGTCTATTGAGTGGGTGCATTGTGTTAAGAGATTTAGCCGGTCCGAGTATCGCACACTCGTGGTTTGCCGTATACAGATTAACCTTAACGTAAAAAGAGATAATGCACGGCATTTGAATGAATACATATTTTGAGAGGCATTTTAAACTCACAGTAAATCAGTGTAGTTGTATTGAGTTAAACGACCCCGTGTAGCCTTCCTCTATGCATTGGTTTATATTAGTCAATGTAGGCATTGTCAGCGCAGGCGCGGTGGCCAAGTGGTAAGGCGTCGGTCTCGTAAACCGAAGATCGCGGGTTCGAACCCCGTCCGTGCCTTTTGCATTTTGGTGAAAAAAGTAATTAACCATCGACTCGTAATAACAACAAGTACTGTCTGTATTCCACTCATTTGGTAATGTGCACATAGTCCTATACCACAAAACTAGTGATACCACAGCTAGAGAGCAATCCAGTCACAAAACGTCCTGAGAGTGAAGTGAGATAAAAATACACTTTGGACTTTGGCCACAGTTTAGTTTCATCCAACACACATTTTTTGTTTCTGTTTGGGTACATAACACAACAATACCTTTTCTTACGAGGGATACTAATGCAGCCAGTGAAGAATGTGGCTTGACAAGAGCAAGGCCATATTTCTTTCCTTGTATAACGAAAATACATGCCAACCATGTCATTATGAAAACAGGCAAAGCAGATAAATGGAAGGTGTGGCAACCAAATCTTACCAGAACGTAGTGGTGTTGTCAACAGGCCGTTGCTACGCTATTTCATCACAGATTCTAGGGCATTTCCTGAACTATAATCACTTAATGAAAAGTATTTTCAAAAAAGGAACATTTAACACATGAAGTGCAGCTCAGTAACCCCTGGCTCCTAAGGTCAGGAAATAAAACAAATGTTGTGACGAAGACTTCATGATATAGATAAATACATAGAAATCTGATCAAATTGAAAGCATGAGAGGGCATGAGGAGGCAACTTCATAACTCCAAGAGTTGGCTCCATATTACAGGAAGTAAAAATATTGTGTGGAGGAAGCTAGGCAGGGGAATCTCATGTCCACTTCTGCTGTAGCTGATAAAGGAGTTGAGTTTTCACATATGAAAGTACTCTGATACATGTCATTATATCTGGATTAAAAATAGAGCCCGCTTCACTTTATTGACTACATTCCATGCAAACCATTTAGCACTTAAAACCCCTCACACTTAACCACTTAAACCATCGTACGCTGCGCCTGGAGGCATACCATTTACACATTCCGGCCCTTGTGTTGATCAAATGTAAAACCCTGGTGTCCCCTCTACGATTTCTTCCAGCTGTGGTGTGTGTGTGTGTGTGTGTGTGTGTGTGTGTGCGTGCGTGCGTGCGTGCGTGCGTGCGTGCGTGCGTGCGTGCGTGCGTGCGTGCGTGCGTGCGTGCGTGCGTGCGTGTGTGTGAGGTGAACTACGCTACGTCGACGTGCTGAAGTGCGATGAGTTTGATCACTGATTCCAGGAGGACTGCGCTGCATTCCACACAAGAGAGACCCCACCTTCCTGCACCTGTTTATATTACCATACCATTACTATACCGCGTGGCGAAGCCTACTCATTAGTTCAGTACACCATTACTATACCACGTGGCGAAGCCTACTCATTAGTTCAGTACACCATTGCTATACCACGTGGCGAAGCCTACTCATTAGTTCAGTACGCCATTACTATACCACGTGGTGAAGCCTACTCATCGGTTCAGTACACCATTACTATACCACGTGGCGAAGCCCACTCATTAGTTCAGTGTTCTGCCTTTTTAAGTTCCCCTGCTTCTCGTCGAATTTGTTCTGCCTCCTGAACCCAACCCACCTGCCCCTGGTTTTCGGACCCCCGTTGGTTGCGTGGTCTAACCGCCGCTCCGGCCCGCGAGCCCCCGGCTCTCCCCTTCGATCACGTGTCAGGCCTCAGCCCCTCGCTCCCGTGTCGTCTGTGTGCCACAGTAAACTGGCCGGAGCATTTGTTTTGCGCTCCGTGTTCCCGCATCTCGGTCCTCTCCGTTCCCTCGGCTGACGATAACATCACGGGAAGTAGCGGTGTTGAGTGCACCGCGCCCCTGAGCCAGATTCTCTGGCATTAATGTCAGCCCAGAAACACGGTTCTGTCTGCAACGTCGCAGCCACGCCGTCGTCTGGGTTTCACAACGCGGTTGCCGCCGTTCTGCGCGATCGAATGTGTTGACCGCTCTCTATTATTAAGGCACGTCGTGTGTTGCCTTTTTCTCTTTGTGCTTCCTTACATTTAGTCTAAAGCCATTCATGAGCATATTGTTTTATTCTATAGCTGAACACCAACAGTTATAGATATTTCTATCATGACAGTAATGACAATGTGACAATTGAGGCAGGCGGAACAAGGGGCACCTATGGAATATACAGTATGTTTATACATAAAGCTAATCCTATGTTGGGTGCCCACAATAACTTATAATTCTCCCAAGTATATATAATATATTGTTGGACGAAGAGCAAAACCTCCTATCTGCAAAATGATCGAGGAAAAGTGGGGAAAAACTATCCTATCTGCACTTTGCAAGGCACTAATACATATAATACATACACATAATATGGTTATACAGCCCAAAAACTATTGTATTGTATTGTATTCTGTATATGCATCCTTAAAAATAGCCTTCTGCAAGAAAAGTCAAACTCAAAAAAGTGAATTTTTCAGGTTTTGCTCTTTAGACACACATAACAGACACATGGCACATTGATTTGGAGAGTGTATATTTATTGCGTCAGTAAATATTACACATGGGGTGTACGGAGCCACAGAGGAAATCTGGCCATAGAGTATATTTTGAGTTGTAAAATGACTTCTTGAAGCACTTTGCCGCTTCTCTGTCACACTTGCAAAGCTGCTTCTGGCATTTGTCCTTGAGATCATCTGGAACAGAGAAGAGAGGGGGTGACCAACCAGGTCGTGTACATGTGAACCTTGCCCGCCCACCACCACCACCACCTCCACCACCTCCACCTCCACCACCACCACCACCGCCTCCTATCGTGAGTCTAACAGGGGGAAGCCTATGTGGGATCCTCTTGTTTTGGTATGTACGTGCGAAAGGTGTGTCACATGTATTCCCGTTCTTCACGGCAAACCTTCTCTTTGCTTAAACATCCCCACCTTTTCCTGTAAAGTGTCACATGCGAGGTTTGACCCACGCAAACAACGAGCTTCGTGGTGGAAAAAAAGGAAACAACGGAAAGCCTCAAAGGGCACGCTTTCTTCATTCATACACCGAATGAATGTTAAAACCCGTGCAACCAAATCTTGCACCACTTACCAGTAATCCCTGCTATTCATGCATCTTGGTATAGGTGATGAACTATACCTTCTGCACACTGTGTTTTCCCGCCCTTCAATTAACGCCGTGATTTCTATTTTGCCATGAAATCCACTGGGTGTGGGCAGAGGCCAAACAGACCCTGCAATGTCCGTCGTTTTACATGGGGCCTGTTTTGCAGCTTCGAAACCACCAAACATTTTGTGTTCACGTCAATCTCAAATAGAAAATTAGACAATTCATAATATTAATAATAATAATAATAATAATAATAACAAATATTATGTACCACACTCCACTTCCTTGTCCTCGCACACCCAGTGGTACTGCCTGGTCTTCGTATTACAGTGCATCTTCTCTGCATCTCCGTAGCAACAGTCGTGCTTATGACAACACCTATACGAGCGGAACAAAAATAAATGACATATATGATGCATGATAACCTATAGAAACATAGGCATAGTCAATGTTGTCCAAAACATACAAATTGTACGTTATAGATAATAGATACAAGAACAAAAAAAACAAAAAAACACCACACACTCATCCCCTGGGGGTCAAGGGGTTTAGCACAGCACCCTGAACCTGCCATTTTAGTCTCGAGGAAGGACACCATGAACCCAACAGAGAGTTAGTAGTTACATGGTTTGTAAGGAGGGTGGTGTTGCTGCCTGTGGTGGGAGGGGAGAGGAAGAAAACGCAGACAGCAATTAAGACTTGGGTGTGGAATGCTCTTCCTATTTTAGAGCACTCATTGGTGTGTAAGGAAGACATGCAGGCTTGTCTTCCTTACACACTGCCCAATGAGCCAATGAGAGCCTTCGCTGCTGTGTGAGGAAACCACAGCAAATACACACTCGGGTCGGCAATTTGGAGAAACCAGCCAGGGTAAACCAAAGACCCCCCCCCCCCCTCAGAAGCACTCCCCCAAGACACACGAATAGCTCGCTAACTTTAGCAATAGGTCTGGCCTTTTGGAAGATTCCGGTCATGCGCAATGAGTGCATGGAACAAGGCAGAGTAGCCAGGTTGGTAGGTAGACAGACAGGAAATTAATGGATGGGCTTATTTCATGCATGCAATAGATACATATACCTGATGCATTAGCTTTTTGTTAGAGCATTTTATTTATTAATTGCTGATTGCTGCCGTGATGTAAAGAGAGCGTTAACAAATATTACAAAAAATACAACAAGTTGCCTCCCCAAGCTTTATTTAAGAAGCAGGAAACCTTTAGGGAAATATAAATGTGTTGGATGCAGCATTGCAGCTCCATGGTTGAAGGGAAAATATGTTTGGAGAACAGAAAAGAAGAATTCTGGGCATTGCACCATGCCGGCATGCGTGACCATGTGGATGATACTGCCGCATAACAAACCCTCGATGGGAAACAAACGATAGCTCTTTCACCGCGGGGTGGGCGGTGTGCTTGTCGACGACACAACGAACGACGTGTCGACAGCAAGTTACCGAACCTCCACCAGAGGGTGATTCCTCTGGGGGCCTTTCTAAGCAGGATCACAGGTGCGCTCAAACGGAGCGCGCGATGCCCGTCCCGGCCTCACCAGTCGGTCTTGTCCCGGGGCCAGCCCCGGCCCCCCAGTCCGCAGTAGCAGCCGTACATCATGTAGGCCAGGGGGAACCTGCCCGTGGAGCATCTTATGGTGCCCGCCAACTCCAGCAGGCCCCTCTTGGTCCGCGGGTTACTCTGCTGCGCCGCGGAGGCCCAGCCTACTGCGAAAACAACATGCACGGCGAGCGCACACTTTCAGCTCAAACGTTGTGCGCGCGCGCGTGTGTGTGTGTGTGTGTGTGTGTGAGTGTGAGTGTGAGTGTGTGTGTGTGTGTGTGTGTGTGTGTGTGTGTGTGTGTGTGTGTGAGTGGGTGCTCTGGACAGATGGAGGGGAGGAGAGAGAGGACCATTACCGTGGTGGTGGTGGTGGGTGAATGGGTGGGGTTGGCGG
>OMKI01002849.1:15884-26815 GCA_900302315.1 Phycis blennoides
AGAAAAAAAAAAAAAAAAAAAAAAAAAAAAAAAAAAAAAATCAAAAACAAAAAAACAGCTTGTGCTTTAAGATTTGTTGCGCCAGTTAAAGAGCATGTGAAAGTTGAAATGTTGGAGCCACTGTAGGCGTTCGTTCTTTACCCCGCTTACATTCTCGGTAGTCTACCGCGTTAAACTTTGGGATATGCAAGTCTTGGTCGTGGAGATCTAACCACGTAGTGGTTATCTGCCCCTTATAAAGGTAAGAGTACAATCCATTGTTTCCATGTTCCACTCTTCGCTTCTTTCGTCTTTACGGTTTGGTTTGAAAGATGAAGTTGGATTCAGCATAGAGGGGGATGTGCACCCTTTGCCGAGCACTTGGAGTTGTCTTATAGCCAAATAGAGGACGGAATGCAAATTGTTCTCAATGTTATTTAATGTATTCGAATGTGGTTGGTCCATGAGACGATTAGCATCACCTTATTTAAAATTGTGGTGTGTTGTAAATGCCGCGCATAGCTCGGACTATGGCGAAAACATTGACAACAAATGGAACGGTCGTGTTGAGAAAACGCTTTTCGTGCGCTTTACAGAGTTTGGGAACACCGAACCTACTGCAACACAATTTGCGTAATCGTTGCGTTGTGCCTAATCATGCTCCCAAGATGGAACTTACTCTGCAGTGATCCTTCTGCTCTGCACGGATAATAACACAAATACTGGTGCATCTGGCAAATATTTCTATCGATCTGCATGTGCCTTTCCATCGATTCATCTGTCTATCTATCTATCTATCTATCTATCTATCTATCTATCTATCTATCTATCTATCTATCTATCTATCTATCTATCTATCTATCTATCTAAATATTATCTATCTATCTGTATCTATCTATCTTCTTCCATTTGAATTGTTTATCCTCAATTGTGTAGGCTGTAACACATTACTCGGCTTTGATTTCACCGACAAATAGCAAAATAGCGTCGTTATCTCCGTCATCGCGATCAAATCACTTATGGTTTTACTACGACCGCTCCTTGGTTTCATTCATAAGGTGCTCCTACTCCAGCTCCGGCTTCACCTGCTACACCACCCCTTTGTCCGCAGCTCTCTATCCACATTCCGCTTTGGCCGAGGCAACAACCAAATAATTCAGCACATATTAATTCGTAATCATCTTGACAAATACTAATTGTAGGGATACCCCGCGGGACTCCAACAATATGCAAATCATTATATTATTTTGTATGGAATTACAATAAAAAAAAAATAGGCGTGGTCTAACAGCTTCTATTGACAGATGTTATGGCTAAAGATGGAGAGAGAGATAAGATGGCTTGATGTGCACTTGTTTTAAAGAAGTAGCCTAGATTTCTGCCCTGACAGAAAATCATGCGTGATGCAAATACGATTCATATTTGGTTGTTTAGATAGCCTGCACCGGGATTCTGTTTTTTTAATTTATATATATATATATATATTTATATATATACATATTTATATATATATATATATATATATATATTCCTGTTGCCCAACGACCGCTTTCTTCTTGCGCAAATAGAGGAGCATATATAGATTGTGTGTCTGTTTTTCCCCCTTTCCTGGTCAGACCTCCTGATCGGCTTACTGGCGTGTGTACACTCTGCTGTGATGATCCACACGCTTCTAGGGATATCCTGCATTTCAAAGCATTCCGCTGCTATTTCTGAAAAACAACATCTTCTGTATCCGAATTGAATTCAATCGTTGATTTCAGTCCACGTCCAGTACGTACCAGACACAGTAGAGAGAGAGAGGGGGGGGGGGTGTTCTTACTGATTGCGATGTATACTTTATTTCTATATCAAACAACTAATGTTGTTTAATAGGGGCGACACAGGCTGTGATGGTGTGCTTCTTTCAGCTCTGGGAGGTGCGTGACGCCATAATTAAGTCTGTCAGAATTGAAAAATGCCATCGGCCGATTCAAATAAAAACACATGACATCGCCCATAAATAGCCTTGAATGAATAGTCATTCTACAAAATATAATGTTTTAACGAATGAGCCGTGAGTTCCTAGTGGTGGGCTAAAATTGTGAGGTATAGCCTGTTTGTGTTGGCCCTTATACAGAGACGCAGGACGCGGAATCAAAGGGGTGCTATTCAGCCTGATTTGCAAATAATAGTATAATTTTGTATCAGCTTCTTTTTGGCTTTTTTTTCTAAGGCGGCAGCAACATAGTTTGTCGGAAGACGGCAGAGAGCCGTGGGATGATGGTGTGGGTGTGGGCGTGTGGGGGAGGGGATCGCGGAGGCGGGCGAGGAGGGGTGTGTGGGGTGGCACGACACACTTTGTATGTATGAAGGTTTTTTTATAGAACTTTCTGCAATGTACGTCATCGGATGGGTCCATAAATGGGGCTGTGTTATCTTACTGAGAGTCTCCCAGCCGGCCCCTCTCCCTCTCCCTCTCTCTCTCTCCCTCCCTCTCCCTCTCTCTCTCTCTTAGCGCTGCAGAGTTAGGGTGGGCGGCAATAACCACATCTGATGGTAGGTTTCATTCCGAACAAGATGAAATGCTTGGCATCACTTGACGAAATATCCGTGCTGCATTCTTTAGAGATGATTCATAGACCAGGGCGATTATATTCAAATGTAGGCCTGTTGTGTGTCATGACAATATTGCCCTATGTCTCGTTTTTCGTTCGACCAATGGTGGGATTTTGGACGAGGCATCTGGCGAAATCTCTTTTAATGCAGGGTTATATATTAAGGGATTTCAACTCGATTTGGATTGTGTGAGCGTTAGGTTCACACGTAGGCCTATTCATTTATCCTATATGTAATAGCAAGACGCTGCGCTGTATATGCTGTTATTTTTATTATCTTATCTTACTGTAGATTGTGTCTGCTAAAGGCGAGTCTACGGTAGTGGATGTACATCGCACCAAAATAGAAGCGATCCATCATTAATCTGTCCCATAACCCGACAATAAATTATTTTAACAAAGGTTTTGATGTAAAATAGCCTTTTTCTGTCCATAATGCCTATTTAGGCCCATTATCTTCAGCATTGCTTATTTTCTGATGACGTTTCGTCGGAGTACAATGTTGCACATTTTGAATTGAAACGATTGGTATTATTGTTTTTTTTTTTTTCTGAAGACGTCAGAAAACAATACGTTGTTCTATTGTTAGATCATTCTCCATGTATTGATCGCAAAGGAACGCGTGTCCAGGTGTTGGCGTGACGCCACTGCGGGACGCGGGTTCAAAGTGTTATGTATTAAACATTTAAATGGCAATTAGAACACCTCGTGACATTTACCAAATGAAACATATTAGGCCTGTTTTGTGTTTGTAAACATCACACATCCCAAATAAATACAATAGTAGGCCACGCGGCTGTTCTTAAAGGGTGTGAACATCTTTTATTATTATTATTGTTGTTGTTATTATTTAGAATTGTTTTATTTATTAGGCCTACAGGTGCGCGTGTGTATCCTTTTTCCATACGCCTGAATTTTGGTGGAGTGCCTGGCAGAACAATATTGCATATTTGAGAGGTCTATTCAAATAATTGTTTTTTTTTTCGCTGGGTTTGTTTTGCATTCCCCCGAGGATGGGTCACATGCACATTTCACATCAGTGCTTTTCACTCATTATATAGCAAAACATTGAGGATGTCTATTTTGGAACCGCTTGCAAACGCATTGAAACGCGTGTTGGGGGATGTTCTACTAAAGTCATTAGGAAGAGATAAGCACAGGAGAAAAAAAATCCCGATGGACGCAAGAAAGAGCAGAGGGAGGGAGGGAGGGAGGGAGGGGGGGGGCAGTATTTCACGAGTTATGACGCTGACTAAATTCCGTGGATTTGAGTTGGTGGCAGTATTCATAGAACAATATCAGAACAAAATTAGAATTAATATCAACGGAAATGATGCAAATTGTGTTTGCCTTTTCCACCCTACACCAATTATTTCACCAGCAACAATTAGCTTTGAAGCTGAAGATTAGTCACGTCTTCCTATGTGCTTTCCCAGAAACCTTGTTAGGAGTCACTCATTCTCAGAAATGGTTTTGTATTGCGATCAGGATTTCCAAAAGTAGCCTAATGTGTTTCAGATCTCCCCTCCATGACCCTCCATGTGCAGCTTTGGGCCGTGTGGACATGTCATTAGAGAGCAATTGGCGACTGAAGTATAGGCTACTAAATTGGAATGTAGCTCCTCGTTTCTGCACCAATTAATTGTATCAATCAATGGACAGGATCCGATATGTGTTCCTAATCGATGCAAATCGCAGTGGTTTTCTACAGAAATACACGGTGTTCAAACATCCAGAATGTTTCACAGGAGGCGAGCTTCATCACATATAAGTTGGTGTGGAAGTTGTGACCTTTGCCCTCGTTCAAATGTGTCTGGTCGTACGTTTTTACATATCCGACTATCAAAACATCCCATAGGTTTCCTGACGCGTAAAACCTGTCTTCCTCGGCCATCATCCGTTTTGTGCTGCCTTTGCAGAAAAGAAAAATGAGAGGGAAGCGGTGTTGTTGTTTTTGCTCTTCTAATGGGATGCCAGGTGATTTATTTATGAATGACTTTGTTGGAACAACCCCCGTGTGCAGTGTGCGATTTTCCCCCTCCTTTTTTTTGGAGTCATGTCGCCGAGTGATTGCTGATGCAATACGTTGTCATCCAGAGTTTGCCCTCTCCTCCTGCGAGCCTTGGGGGAGGCTATATTCATCTTGGCATGATCCCCGGGTGTGTTGGAGGTGGGAGTGACTCATGGAGCAGGTGTGAGCTCCAGCATCCACTCCCGTACTGCCGCTACATGCCAAAACGAGAACCCCTCCAACTCATCCGCTCGTGCCGAGAGGAGCCCCATCATCATATATCTTCCCTTTACATTGGAGCACCTCCAAGCCACGAGGCTAATAAGCTGCCGAGCCTCTGATTGAGGACTTGTGCGGTCAGAAAGGGCTTTCAAAATGGCTAGTGTGCACTGTGACTCACCCCATGGCAACTGTGACAGAAATATGTATATGTATATAATGGTTTCACGAAGGAACATATAGGCCTATATAAGCGCCAAAACCAAAATAATCCTAATTTGTATGCATAAGGTTTTTAAGATGAATGTCGCATGTCGCACGCCAATGTTCTCTTAAGTGGTAATACCAGTGTCGTTACTGTGTCGCGGACATCTTAATAATATAACAACCAATTGTAGTACATTGTTATGTTTGCTGTATGTAACTTTACACGTTTGCAGGGAGGCTCCAAAATGTCGTCTAAGATAAGAACATATGGTTAACAATGTTGGGGAACACAGGTCTATTCGTTCAGCTAATAAGCACTATCAAAGAAAAGCTAATTAGATGCCATTGTATAGTTTTGACTCAATTGCCCATCATTCATTTAGAAGTACACTTCGCAATTGCGCAAAAGTCTCCAAAACGACACTCGAAATTAAGGTTGCAATGTAGAACAGGGGGTGGGTGGGGGGGGGGGGGGAGTCATGTCTGGGTTTTATTTGACTAAGTTTATGCCGTTAATTGTCCTAGCTTAGAGAAGAAAAGGACTAAATGCAAATGAACGACCATGAATGTTTCTACCTCGGGGCTCCTGTATCTGAGCTCGGTGCCGACCAGTCAGCCAGCGGCTGGAGTCACATGTTGCAACGTCACTCTGTAGTAACTTACTGTAGTTGTAAAGGATCGTCATTTGAAGCGCGCTCCCAGTCCATAGTGCGGCTGCAGCTCTATAGCATGCAACAACTTCTGTTCCAGACCATCTGCAGAGAAGCCGCGCAGCCATGGGACTCCATTTCCTCATCCATGCAATTTCCACCATCAATAATTTAATCTATTTGCTCCAAAGCTGAAGACATATCACCGAAGCTGTATCGGAGGTGACTGAGGAAAATATTGCTTTAAGTTATAACTCAGGGAGTAGTCTTGACACATCCCAGATGACTCTGTCTCGTTGAGTGGTCTCTTTTACGACTGGGCAGTAAAAGGTACGTTTTTTTCCGCTTACAGGCTTGTTTCATCACTTTCGCTTGTTTTCAAAGTGTTCGGACGGATATAAAGTCCGATCCTGGTCGGTTTAACCCGCTAACGCACAACGGGTGATGCGGCTCGACAAGGGATATGTGTAACCGTATCCTCTCGCTCATTAATAAAGAAGTGGTTATTATGTTGATTGGATTTCTAATAGAGTCCGGGAAAGGGCTCAAGTAGGCCTACGTAGTGATACAGCGGAATGCTGTCGTGTGCTCAACTTAGTGACCGACTATCTCTCGTCAAGGAGAGGAGAGAAAAAAGGTAAACTATGTGAACAAATCCAACGTGTGTTTAAAAGCAGCGAAGTCAGCCCGCCGGGCCCGCGTCGTTCTGTAAGTCCATCTTAGTTGTGTGTGTTTTGCTCATGACCAGTCGAGGGAGATATGACCTGGCTGTTATTATGTCTGTCCGAAAGAGGTTGAAGATTTGATCAGAATGTAGTCTAGCCTTTGCTCATCTGTCCTCGCCCACCGCAACCCAACCCAACACCTAAACAAAGTGCGGCGTTTTGTGCAGAAAAACAAGAACGAGGAAAAACAAAGTGTGATTAACTCATTAAGACTTTATAAGAAACTTGAGACCCACGCGACAGTCTTTTTTGCCAACCCAACAGTTGGGTTAGAGTTCAGTCTATGAGATGACCCCAAAAATCGACATAGATTACAAAAACATTATGATTTTCTTACTTTGAGTGGATACGGCTGCCTTCATCAGGGATATCATTCTGGGGCGAGTTGTTATTGTTATGTTATCACAGCTATTGGGCTATTGTTGAGTGATGTGTGAAAATGTAGGCTAGAAACGATCCATCTATCCTTCTATCTATCTATTTATCTATTTATCTATCTATCTATCTATCTATCTATCTATCTATCTATCTATCTATCTATATCTTCTATGTTCGTTCCGAACCTTTACAGGATTGAACCTATCTATCTATCTATCTATCTATCTATATCTTATTTCACCGCTCTGTGTGTGTGTGTGTGTATGTGTGTGTGTGTGTGTGTGTGTGTGTGTGTGTGTGTGTGTGTGTGTGTGTGTGTGTGTGTGTGTGTGTGTGTGTGTGTGTGTGTGTGTGTGTGTGTGTGTGTGTGTGTGTGTGTGTGTGTGTGTGTGTGTGTGTGTGTGTGTGTGTGTGTGTGTGTGTGTCTATATGTGTCTATATGTGTCTGTGTGTCTTGTGTGTGTAGAGGGAGGTGATGATCTAAGTCCCTAACATTTCACGGTCTCAGGCGCCACCTAGCGTCAACGTGCGGGTACTGCACAAGAGTTCATTTCTACATGCGTGGTACTTAAATGAATGACTTGCGTGCCTGTGTGAAATCAGGGTAATCTACCAATTTAACTGTCTGTGTTTGCCTGACGGCCTGTGCTGTAGACAAAAGGGTATCTCGGAGTACCGAATGGCGTTACCTATTCAGAAAACCTAGTCTCCAAACAAACATTTAGTCGACACATGTGTAAAAGTTGTACATCAAAAATCAGCTAATAATAATAACGTCAGGTGAGGTAAAATAACTAACCGTTGCACGGCGATTGAGCAGAGTAGCTAGACGTATAAACAAGCTATAAGATGAGTCATCCTTGGTTATGGGAAGAAGATTAAGTATTATTTCGATCCCCTCTTGTCAAACGTTTTATGTGGTAATGGTTGGACCATGCCTCGAGGCTAGGTATAATCTCTTTGAAATGCTCATCTTCTAACTCATGTGCGTTGTGTGTCAGATTGGAAACAGCTCTCTTAAAAGAACAAGCATCCACATGTGTCATCCATTACGCAGAAAAGCCTAATTGCCTTTGCCTTGAATTGCTTGGAATTGAACAAATATGCGTGTGTGTGTGCGACAAACCAGTTAGCTGTGTATTTTGGGGCTTTTACCTCAGAGGCTCTTTGAAATAACAACAAGCAACGCTGTTAGAGAATACGTTTTAATAATTAAGCTCTCATTGATATGTTGTTACTATTTTATTTTACTCAAGCAGGGGTTGAAATGAATCTCAAGCAGTCTAGACAGAAACCCCGAACGTGTCAACATCCATCCAGAAGTCAAAGACAATGGCATGTCTCCAATAATAACATCGGCCCCTTTGATGCTTCAAAAGGACAGATAAAGACGTTTCAGAGCATCTTTCAATGGGGGGATTTAACACAATAACCTCCACCTGTCACAAAGAATATTGGAAACAAAGCATCCGTAGAACAATCGAACAGGTGTCCATCCTGAGGTGTGAACGGCGAGGGGCTTTTTTTTTTTTTTTTTTTTTTTTTTTTCAGCTTCACCTGCTGCAATACTTTTGTCCCCGTCTCCGAGGTGTGTTTGTATTTCACACGCAAATATCCGCCAGTCGCCGACAGCGTGGCCTCAAAGTGTGAATCGGTAACAACCGCCCGGGAGACATTTACATTTCGCATTTTGGTCGCACATTATCCATTATCTGTAGTTATTTAACCGGACACGTTGTGTTTCATCCCTCGTTCTTGATGCATTTACAGCTGTTGCAATAGGCCTACATGTCTTTAATGCACCGGGAAGTCCGACCGGGGCTTTTCATAATGACGTACGAAATATGAAAAAAAGAAAAAAGATTTCTATGACAGAACTATAACACATTACGAGCAAGTCCGGCAGCAGTTAAATGATTCACCAGCTATATTGCATAGTACCAGGATGTTGATCGAGAGCATAAGCCATATTGATTCTCCTGATGGAAACAGGAAATCACAGAAATAGAAATCAAATGGTTTGTTATTCCCGGTGTGAGGATACCCAGAGGAATGGCAAGCAATTGCACCCTGATTAGTGGCATTACCCCCAACAACCTCCCCCTCCGCCATCCCCTCCCCTGTGGAGACCTGCGAGAGACGTCATCACTGGTTGTTATGCTGCGAAATGACGCTGGCCGCCCCCCCCCCTCCTCCTCCTCCTCCTCCTCCTCATCTTCCACCCCACCCCCCGCTACTGCAATATCACCCGTGTGGTCTGTCAGGGAAGGTGCAGCACTCCGGCTGCTGCTGCAGCTCCAGAGGTGTGACAAGCTAACAATGATCAGGACCTCGCCCTTCGTTACGCTAAGCGTGTAACGGAGCCCCCTGCTTTCCGCGGTCGGTAATGAAATCACGGACGGGATGAGACGCAGCCTCGTGATGATCGGCTCACGCCCCTCAAACAAGTGCATTTTTTCTTTTTCACTCAAATGAAATGTTTCTCGCTAGTTACCCGCAGGTCCGCCAAAAAAAAAACGAGTCGAGCAACGGCGTCCCACATTTTGACCTTCTCGACCCGTCGTCAAACACGTGCCCCCCCCTCCCCCAACGCATGCCTTGAACGTCTCGAACGACTCAGTGGCTCCGTGCTCATGTTCTTAATGATGTGAGAGAGGCTTTCATGAATAAAGGCCTCGTATAAAAAAGAGAAGCAGAAAGGTGTTTGGTTGGTGTGTTATTCCTGGTTATTTTAAGGGACTGGTGTTGTTTTTGTCAGAGAGGGGAAATGCTCCCCCCCCCCCCCCCCCCCCCCCCCCCCCCCCCACGCCCAGCCCTCTCCGTGTGCTCCTGCCGTACGCTCTCACACTCCGGCGAAGCGCGTCACGGCGCTCGGGGGCTGGGAGTCTCATTAAGAAGAAGGATGTGATATTCTGAATAGAGACTGAGACTCCCAGCACGTCTATTTATAGACCACAGATCTCTATGGCAGTCGCCGCGGCGTTGGTTAATTGCAGCGGCAGCCCAAGACGCCAATTAAGAATGAAACAAATGCTTGTGAGGTGGGGTTTGCTCCTCCCTTCTGCTCAGGTCTTTCTCTCCAGCCCCCTCGGAAGGAGCGGGGAAGTGTTCTGTTTATTCCCGTAGTCGGCTGGGACGCGAGAAGGACGGCATGCCCGGTGCGGTCCGAGCCTCTCTCGGGCTATTTTTAAACGCCCCTCTCAGGGAGCAGAGAAGTGGGTTTCTTTTCATCATAATTGTGTTGCTGTCTCTCGGCCGCGCTCTGCTGGCATGCTTACCAACACAGTGATAAACATCTCAGCATCTCAGTGTGGCTGAAGGTAAGAGGGATGCGCAGCCGTCCGACCGGGAGTCTGGTGTTAAGGATATCTTGTGTTTTGGCTAAGTCTCTGCTCTGTTGTCATGTGACTTCTGCCCCCCCCCTGCAATGCCGGCTAACAGCGTGAGCGGTGCGTTAGGAGCCTGGAGGTACTTAAGAGCGTGTGAGGCGAATGACGCATCTCTCAGACTTCCCGTATCCCATCCTATTAGTCGCTTCCCCTCCGCGCTCATCGCTCACCTGCCAAAGCGACCGCGCCTCCTCTCTAAACGCGGCTTCCCATTCATGAATATCCAGACCACTTCCGCGCCAGGGCTGCGTGTTGCGCCGAGGGGAGAGTCGAATGCGCTGACACACAGTGTGGTGCCGGCGGCCCGCCTCGCCCTCGCCAGCTGACGGTTGAATGTTTTTTTGCAATTGTTTGTGAACCGTCCGGTGTCCACTCCACAACAGCTCCTGTGTCACTATCTCGATGGGTCGTGCACTGTGGCAGAAATGTGACAAACACACTAAAAGCCATCAACGCCGACCTCGCCACCTTGCCACCCGCGGCCTTCGCCACCCGCGGCCTTCCCCCCCCCCCCCCCCCCCCCCCTTTGCTTGTGGAAACCTGCTGGTGGAAAATAACGCCATCCCTCACTGACCGCATCTCCTGACTAACCCCGGTTGTCCTTCTGTCCCCCCCCACCCCCTTCTCCCGTTGTCTCCGCAGTTCCACCAGGTTAGAAGAGTGATGACCATCCTGTTCCTTACTATGGTTATTTCATACTTCAGTTGCTTAAGAGCTGCGCCCCTGAGAGATGCCCCAGGCATGCGGGCCCACCGGACAGAAGGCTTCCTGGGCAC
>OMKI01002850.1:478-19207 GCA_900302315.1 Phycis blennoides
TGGTGGTGGGGTGGGGGGAGGGGGGGGGGGGGGGGGGGGGGGGGGGGGGGGGGGGGGGGTTGATATTTGTTGTGAACATTGATCTGTCCTTCTGTGAGTCCTATGTGACAGGACAGGGGTTAATCCCAACAATGCACACAACACCACAACTTATTCACCAAATCAAAGGGCGTAATACGGCCATGTGAGTGAGCACATTTGTTACACACACACAAGTGAGAGTGTGAGGCAGAATCGGACTCATCTCACTGCCGTCATGGACGTGCGCGAACTTGACTCAATCAATCTGGACGGCTCGACGGCAACCTGGACGGCTACTATTCTGATTCTGATATTCTGGTCCACACAACAACCACAGACCAGTAACTCTACAATACATTTCAAACCTGCAACCTTGTTTTTGTTCCCCCCCCGCTGCCTCACGTTTGTTTAAAATTATTTACTTGAAAGTAACACGAGACCCCTGGGACTCCTGGGAACACAGGGATTACTTTGCGCTAAATGAAGTCGGCCTGTGGAGAATAACACAAACCGAATCCTATTTTGTCCACAACAGAAGAGTCTCATAGCGCTGGTTTAGGGCCACTGGCGTTAGAAGACTCCCAACGGTTGCATGCTTCAAAACAACACTGAGAATAGTGCATCCTAACACACGCCACTACAAAGGCATTAACACAGAGCAGCCACTAACAAGGCAGCCCCTCTGGTTCCACTACTACTACTACTACTACTACTCCTGGAGGAGCAGGAGGAGGAGGAGGAGGAGGAGGACGAGACTCAACATACTGGTGTCGGGACGGGTGATGAGACTGGGGATAAAGCAGTAGAACGTTACCTTGAAATGTAGTTTGAGAGCTGAGGTGGACAGCAGAGGTTTGAGCGGGAGGCAAGGGGGAGAGGTATGAGGAGGAGGAGGGGGGTTGGGTCTGAGGGGGCACATGGTGGTGGTGGTGGTGGTGTTGGTGGAAGGAGGAGGTTGTAGTAGAGGAGGAGGAAGAGGAGGAGGAGGAGGCGTCTACGGGCCCCTGAAAGTCACTAAACTCATCCTCGTCCTCGGGGACAGCGGGGGGGAGGGATTGGGGGAGGGATTGGGGGAGGGATTGGGGGAGGGCAGTGGAGTGAGATGGCGATGAGTCTGCAAAAATGGAGAAATAAGGATGATGACAGCACACAGCACACACACACACACACTGGATGGGTTCAGTGGCTCACATGAGAGTGAGGGAGTGGAAATCATTTCTGTGCACTGCTACAAAATACACAGCTGTTGAGCAGATCATTGGGAGTCAAAGATCTGAGAAATTAAGTTTTCAATTCTATCATTATAACACTATAAATAAAAAGAAATAAACAGTCAAACCTTCTTCTTAATACAATGATAACCATAAGGTTTTAAGTGTCAGTCAGCTGGTATTTTCTGCAGTGCACAAGTGACTTAACTACAAAGTTATAACAAAAACAAAATGCAGACAACCATTGCATATCTATCTACCGATCTATGAAATAATATTAGCACACAAGTACAGAAAAAGAGGAAGAAATACCACAATGACTGATGAAGTATGATCCACATAGTATAGCACACACAAAAAGAGGCGTGTTACTTTGGTGTTCCTGATGCAAGGCGGCCTGGCCTGCAGTCTGCTTACTTAGAAAGCAAAACCCTTGAGCAAGGCCCCAGGTGGTTAGACCTATAGACAGCTACAGCTGCAGGCAGACCAGACACTCGCCAACATCAAGGCCAGGTGTGTGTCTGGCTGGCCTACAGGTGGTCAAGTCCCCCCGCTGGCCAGCGGGTGGTCAGGTACCTGGCTGGCCTACGGGTGGTCAGGTACCTGGCTGTGCTACAGGTGGTCTGGTACCTGGCTGGTGTACAGGTGGTCTGGTACCTGGCTGTGCTACAGGTGGTCAGGTACCTGGCTGGTGTACAGGTGGTCTGGTACCTGGCTGTGCTACAGGTCGTCTGGTACCTGGCTGTGCTATAGGTGGTGGTCTGGTACCTGGCTGATGTACAGGTGGTCAGGTACCTGGCTGGCCTCCTACAGTTGGTCAGGTTACTTGCTGGCTGGCTAGCCTACAAGTGGTCAGGTACCTGGCTTCTTGGTCTGTGCAGAGGGCGTGGGGTGCATCTTGGCATCCCTGCTGAAGCCGTCCAGGTTGCCCTTGATGGCCTCCAGGGCGTCGTCGCGGCTCTTCTCCCCGCCCATCTGTGCACAACAGACGCCGGATGTCAAACGTTACCGTGACTACCTCCATCTTCACCTCCAGTAATAAGTATGTGGAATGGGAGGTCATGGCCTAGGGATAGGGTGGGGTCTAGTGGGGGTTGGGGGGCGGCAGAGTCTGTATGTATGGGGGCGGGGTCTGATGGGGTTAGGGGCGGGGTCTGATGGGGTTAGGGGTGGGGTTTAGGGGTGATGTCTGGTTGAGTGGGTGCGTAGTAAAGGGCAGGGTCCAACTAGGCGGGGGCTGAGTCTGGTTGAGTAGGGGAGTGGTCTCGGTGGGGGTGGGGGTCTAGCTGGGTGGGGGTCTCACCTTGGGCTTGACGCTGCTCAACAGCCTAAGCTTCTGCTTCTGCTCCTCAAACTGCCTCCTCTTCCGATCCTCCTCCAGCATGCGTTGCTGCTGTTCCAGACGCTTCCTGCAGGGAGAGTGTGATGCATTACTGGGATACACACACACACCTATCTCTCTCTCTCACACACAGATATGCATCCATCCATCCATCCATCCATCCATCCATCCAGACAGAGAGACAGAGAGACAGAGAGACAGAGAGACAGAGAGACAGAGAGACATGTGTACATTCTTAGCATTGATGGCCCTCAAGGGAATCAAACCCTGAACCCTACAAGTGTCAACACCAAACACTAACAGTCCTTTCAACAAGTTGTTCACCGGTTCACCGGAACAATTTTTCATTAAAATAATATTGTGAAGAGCCTCGTTGATCGTTGATCGTCTGTTGAGCCTCATAAAGGAAAGCCTACCCTGACCAAAATGTTGTCAATTCTAAAATTGAAATCATTATCAAACTCCACAAAGTAATTTTATTGGGTGTTTTTCTTGTCAATGCAAGCATTTTAGAAAAAAAAAACAACCAACTGAAAGATAATTTTTTGTCTCATTACCGTCCTATGAAAATGCTGTTCGGAAAAAACATCCCGATGAATACAATTGTATTTTCCTTTCATTTCCATGTTTGTTCTCATCTCAGGAAATGATTTGCAAAGACCCTTCAAAGCCAACACAGCGGACAAACAGCCAACGCTAACAGAAACCCAGCATCGACAAACACCCCACCGCCATAGACCATCACACACACGCACGCACGCACACACACACGCGCGCGCCACAGCAGGCTCAGTCTGCATGCAGAGAGGGGGACCGGAGCGTGAGGCTTACTGATGCTCCTCGGCCATCTGTTTCTGCATGTCCGCCGTGTACTGAGGGCCGGGGGCCCGCATGCCCATGAACTGCGGCTGGCCCATGAACTGCATCCCTGGGGCCTGCATCCCCATCGGCATACCGCCCTGGTGGTCAAAGCACACACACACACACACACGCACACACGCACACACGCACACGCACACGCACACACACACACACACACGCACACGCACACACGCACACACACGCACACACACACGCACACGCACACGCACACGCACACACGTTGCTACGCCGTTCTCACGCGGGTCTCACAGGAGCGGGGGAAACACGATGCAATTCCGAGAGACATTAGAGGTCCAGAAGTCTTGTTAACAGTGAGCAGGCCGGGAGGCGCCGTGCTGTTTATGCCTCAGCGGCGTTCGGCAGGATTTCCAAACAGCTACATCAACAACAGCTACAAAGGTAAACAGGCGGAAATGGAGTGTGTTCGAGGGATCACTGAACACCGCTTCAGTCGTGCGCGCGTGTGCGCGGTCATGAATGGCAAAACATTGAGGCCGCAATGGAAATGTATTACTGATGCTATCGAAACAGGTTGTCAACATTTCAAAGAGAAGCCCATCTTATTACAGAGCCCGTTATACAAATGGAACATTTCCCATGCGTGACAAGCGTTCACTGCCGATTCTGACATTCATGTTCGGTATCTGGGAATGCACAAACAACATCTCTGTACTGCTGGCCCAGTGCTCATCACACTGTGCATGGCTTTTACTAAAAGGGTAGATCACTAGTTAGTGTCCTCACAACAAAATCACCTGGCAGAGCATCAGTATCTTCATTCACATTCAGCGTAACTTGATACGGTACATACGCATACATACTGTATGTGACATGTGTACAGGTGTGAAGATGCATACCTGCATGGGCATGGCGCCAGGGGGCAGCTGTCCCCCGTAGTTCATCCCCACCATGGCCTGCATGTTGGGCTGCATGACCTGCATTATGGGGAAGCCCTGCTGGTGCTGGTGCTGCTGCTGTTGTTGTTGTTGTTGTTGTTGCTGCTGCTGCTGTTGCTGTTGTTGCATGGGCATCATGCCTGCACACATATGTACACAGAGAGAGAGAGAGACACACACACACACACACACTTTGTTACTTGTGATACACAGAAAATCCTGTTTAGGTATTCTGAATAAGTCAAAATACTTTATTGTTCGGTATCTGGTTTTACACACAAACGACAGTGACATTAACTCGGACATAGAGCGACAGATGCAGATAAACAGCTTGCTCAGCAACATCACCCTGACCCCGTTAGTCATAATAAGAGGTTTTGTTGGGAGTTGGTGGTGGTAAACGTGTAGCTGTAGAAGCCTGCCACATGCTGTATCCGCTCAGCAGGGTTGAGGAGCTGGCTCCCAGCTAAGCCTCCAGATGACTCACCACATTAGTGCTCAACCAGCCTGGATAAACGGCCCGGTAAGAACGCGCCGTGCATGATAAATCATCTTCACCAAAAAAAAAAAGAACGAAAAAACCACAAGTGGCACGGGATAATTTATTGACAAATTTACAAACCACCGACAGCGAAGCCCTTAACTGAACCAGCAGCCGTTTTTATAATGACCAGCTTTGTTGAATTTTCTCCATAGCGGTGAACAAATTCACACAAATAAAGCGCACAATATGAAGGGGGGGAAAAAAATACCCACCATGGATTAGCATAAATACAAGGCTAGTCTGAATGTTCTGGCGGGGAGCGCTACGGGCGCGCAGAGGGAGTGTCTCGCATTCATAAAACCAAACTTTGTTAAAGCCAGAGCTTATTCTCTCTCCCAAGCTGCGGCTTGGGGAGAGAGAGAGAGAGGCGAGGTGAGAAGGGAAGGAGCCGCTCGGCTGCAAACACGAGCGCTGTTGACCGAGGAGTGACTCACCCTGTGTGGGTCTCATGCCCCCTCCGACCGGATACATGAAGCTACGAGAAGGAGAGAAGGTTAAAACCACAGATAATGAGATTCAGACAGACAGTTAAAAGTCGACATGGCCATCACATACATACATGCTGTAGTGGCCAAGCACGGAGGCAGCTACAGTTAGCGTGGGTGGTGGCGGTGGTGAACAACGAAAGAACGCCATGGGATGAATGCGTGATGCATGTATACAAAGACACAGGATCGATTATACGTGTCATGTGAGGGGTCTGCAAAAGACATTTTCAAGAGTGAGATAAGTTGAGAAGTAAGCTACTATTTCAGTAACCTGTTTATACACAATAAATATAATTGATACATAATGATATAATTTGTGCAACACACCTTTTATTAATCTAAAAACACCTAGATTGCCCATAATCATCTAGACCTTTTTCTGAACTGTGTAGTCAGACACAAACTGAATGTAAAATAAACCCTACCTTCTGCTTTCATTCTATGGTTGGCATGAACAGCCCATAAAACCACATCGACTACAAGCACTAAATCTGACACACAAAATAAAGCGAACATTGATCCCAATATAACTGATGCTTGGGAAGACATTTATCGATCAGAGGAACAAGCACATTCACAAGCAACAATTACAGAACGTGCTGCTCGCGAGCCTTTGCCATTTGAGGTGCTGTAAAGAGGCTGTGCCCATCCCTGCAATCTAAATGGGCTTTGGTTGTGGCCTCATTTGTATGTGCAAGACTCATGCTAGGAGCAACCTTAAGACTCATACCAATTTAAATGCTAAGTAAGTACCAAATAGCAATAGCAGTAGCATTAACATCAGCTGCGGAACAGGTGTTTAGCTATTATAGTGTTGATTCCAATATAGTTTTTAAACGGCCAACTCAGGCCTGTCCGACTAAAAGGGGATCTATACAAAGATGGCTCTTTGGGCAAGGAACTGCAGGGGGTTTGATTAATGTTTATGAAGACTTTAGGCTACGGCCTGACAAACTACCAAGACCCCACGAGTAAACAGATCCTGGGAGAGCAAACTTAAAACAAGACGGAAGGCAACGGACAGAGCCATAAACCGAGCGGCAAATCTTAAACCGGACAGGGCGGTCAGACTCAGCGGAGGCCAGATCTCAGAAGCCAGGCTGAATCACTGGAGGGATTGGCAGCAACTCAATGACACGACACAACGCTGGAGATAAATGAAGCCGACACTCAACATGGGGGAGAAAGTTGTTCACAGCTGCTCCGGGGGAAAGATCTGTGGCTTACGAGGCTTTTCAGGGGAAGAACTAATGATACTCTGGGTGGGGGCTGCCTGGATGGTGCCACCCACCCACCCACCGTAGAATAAGCGAATATTGGGTCAAGGATTAGCAGATTACGGAGATCAGCAGCGATTTCAGATGTGGAGGCTGGGTGTGGCTTCTGGAAGACACGCTGCTGCCACCCAAATAGAGGAAGATGATGGGTGGGTTTAATAGCATGAGATCGTTATTTAGAAATTAATCTTGTGACGGTGTGTTCAGTTAGGTTACAAACCTGGTGTGTGCGGATGCCTGCCTACCATACCATGATGCATAGAGTTTGTGTATTCATAGCCAATCCCTAACCAAACTAATTGTGGGTATGGAAAGTACTTCACGCTCACTGATAATTCATAGGGATTTTTTTTGTACAATTCACAGAACATTATAACATACAAGAACTTTACAACACAATATAATATAAACATATTCCATAATCAATGAAAATAATATTTAGACAGTATTCCTTGGATAATGGGTACTCGGCAAGTTTTAGATGGAAATATTAAGAACAGTAAAGAACATGTTGTCTTCTTTGCTTTGTCACCCTGTCAGCCACTTCTGCAGACCAAGAATAAATAGCCACATTCACTGCTAAGGTCATTTTCCCCCACTGAAATGGTGCTCGGAAATTTGGCATGCACCCAAACGTCACAAGATGGCCTCAGTGTACATTTCCTGCCCTGAAGCCAATGGTACAACGAATTAAAGAGTGACTCTAGCTCTTTAGTCCCTCAACGGCTACTACATTATACTTCCACTAGTTAGACATGTGCAGCAGATAGGATTAAATATGAGACATGATAAAAAAAAAGAAAAAGGTATTTGGACCATCATGGGATTACCAAGAAGGACTGGTCTGACTTTCGAACTGAATAACATATCCAATGTCAACTCCACGTAAAGGGACGGAGAGCGTAGAGCAGCTTTCTTTTCATAAACTCAGAGCAGTTCTATGTATAAATACACGGTAGCGCTGCTCCATCTACTGGCATCACAATGTTTAACCATTCATAAATGACATGGAGTTCAATGAGACATTATATTTGTGAGTGTCCTACATTGGTTCATATTTTCCTTGTTGTCTTTTGTGATTTCAACATGCTATTTGACATTTGGGCATAATAACATTGAAATAACATTGTGCTATTTCAGGTATGTCACCTGCAGAGTCAGGCCTATAAGGAGCACGCCACCTAAACTAGGTTCATCTTTGATGACAAAACCCAAACGAAATCTGCCCAGATGGTAAAATAAACGCATAATTGAGTTTTATAGAGGAATTAAAATAAACAAATTACCATGACGACGGATGAGTTGGGCCTAATTATTCACAGACACCAGACTACGGTTATCTTCAGTGTTATATTTCAGGTGGTGTCAGTATCATGAGGCTAGTTGAGAACTTGGTAAGGCAGCACACATACATTATTTAAACCACTGGACAACGCCAAAGCTTGTCTCATGAATGAATCATGAAGGTGATAACGTCCTACCCTCTCTATATCATGCCACATTTCACCACACAAAACACATCTGCACGACCTACATAGATATTGAATATTAACCAGTTAAGTGTTTCATTGTGGTTAGCTTAGAGTATTGACATAAGAAAGGCACACAGCATCCCTGTGTGCCTTTCTCGTGTCAAAAATAACCCAGAAATACAAAAAACAAAACAAAACGCCATCCACACTGGCGGACCCACTGAACTGCATCAGCTCAGAGCTGTCTCCTACGTCACCAGGACCACCAGCCTGAATGAACGTAGGGGCTCCACAGCAGGGGGCTGACTGGGTCGCCACAGCAACTCTGCTCAAGCCCTCCCATCAAAACAAGGCCTTACAGGTCACAGACTGAACGCCATTCTCCCAGCCTGTATGTTATGTTGAAGGACTATTGATCTGCTGCTCTGCGTGTAGCCTACTGACACAGACACAGACACAGACACACACACACACACACACACACACACACAGAACAGCTGGAGTGAGCGACAAAGGCAGCAGGGCGACTGTCATTGACAGCTCGTCTACTTGTTGAAGCCCACGTCAAACCTGGCCCACTGGTTCGTCCTCGACTGGACCAAACCAGTCGAGCTAGCAGCAGCACATCCAGACACCTGTCTACCAGACATCTCATCTGGTCCTCGGTAACAAAGCTGCCCTGCTGGTCGGGGCTCGGTCCGACCTTGACGCTAAATACACGAGCCAATGTATTACAGGGTACCGTACGAACAAAACAATACCACATTTAGACGCGTATGAGTTTAAAAAAGACCATAATACCTGCCGCCTCCCCCAGATCCTGGCCGTAGCGCCATCTTGATAACAGTAGTTTCCTAAGCTGGAAGATGACGTCAGCAGCGACGACGTCGGGCACTTCCGGGTTACCGTAATGCACGATGCGCACCGCATGGTGTCAGTGTTGTCACGACTAAACACCTTCGGTCGTGCTGGAGGTGTGATTTATTATGACGTGGCTTACACTAAATAGCAGTTGTCATTTCAATAGTTTGCTTAATTTTTTGGGGATATAGCGACCTTTCTCAAATCTAGATTAAGCATGTGGATGTGTTCGTTTTAACTAGTACAAACTAAGGGGCCTTATATTTATATATTGGCAATGTACTTAGATAGAAATAATAATGCAAACAATAATGAACAAGAGTAATATCACCTGTATAACCTGAATAAAATGTTCATTTAATTTGGTAGTTTTGGATCAAATTAAGAGTAACATTTAGCTGTTGCAGCAGGGGTAAGTACAAGGGCAGGCCCACTTCCAGTAACACCTGAAGTACCGGCAATAAAGTTTTTTTTTTTTTTTTTTTTTCTGGAGTGACAATACAATGTGGTTTCTGACACAGCACACACCTTTTATGATATGAAATCACAAACACACAGCTGAAAATACAGCCGTTCAACAGTTTTCAGTTTTCAACAATGTAGATCTTTTAGATCAGGCATGTCCAAACTATTCCACAAAGGGCCATGTGGTTGCAGGTTTTCGTTCCAACCAAGCAGCAGTACACCAGACTTGACTCAGTTAATCAACTGATCTCAGTCTGCAGACAGTTGATTGGTCAAACTATGTGCTTTTGATTGGTTGGAACAAAAACCTGCAGCCACACGGCCCTTTGTGGAATAGTTTGGACATGCCTTTTTTAGATGTTCTGTCACATTCACACAGATCTTCTAGTAACAATTATTCAAACAAAACACGCATCACATAAAGTTTATTGATTTGTCTTGTACGACACCGGCACTTTGCCCTTAATGGTTTGTGTTACATTTTTACTGGCTGTGTGAGGCCATTCAAAACACCGGTGTAGCCTGATGCGCGGCGTGATTTAGCTGGCCTCCTCCATTGTTCCCCCAGTGACAAGGTGGAGTAACAAGATGTGCCCTTCTTCCATTGTCCCACCGCGCCGCTGTTGTGAAAGATTTACAGCTTGATTAGGGAATGTAAAGAAGAAAACGACAAGGCCCTCCACCATCCATCACCTCTTGGCTCCAACTCTTTTTATATTTGAGTGGGACTATTCAAGCGATGCTTTTTTTTGTTTTTGTTTTTGTTTTACAGTGCATACCCATATCTAAAGGAGCGAGGGAGCCGGCGCCAATCAAAACCGAACGTATTCAGACTGCACGATGTCACCGAGGCCCCTGATTGGCTGACCTCTGCGGCAAAACTTCGCAGCATCTGTGGTGAGTCATCACGGGCACTCATGTCGGGCCGGACGGCGCTTTACGATCCGCGCGACTTATCTTCCTGGTTCCCCGTTGCCGTAAACAACCGCAGGTTCGCTGTGTGCGGGTGAGTCATCGGGGAGGACTTTACGATGTCGTCCCCTCGCTACCGTTCATCACCTCTCACGACACCGGCGCAGTGGCGATAAGCTCTCGTCAGTCTCTCCACCGCGGTGAGGGAGGCCTTTTCAACCCCCCCCCCCCCCCCGGGGGCCTTTGAGAGCCAGCGCCACCGTGCGGGGTTTCCCACCCCCTGCTGTGGGGCCCGAGTTTAGCTGGAGGCCAGCCAAACCACTCACTCACCCCCCCACCCCCCACCACAACTGGCTAGACCCCCAGAGGAGGTCCAGCGAGAGAGAGAGACAGAGAGAGAGATGAGTAGAACATTAACCTGGCTCCCATGCCGGGCATCCCATAATATCCACCATAAATCGTTAACCCCTTGGCGCAGCGGGCCTGTGACAGCACCAGCATGACAGCATCAGTCTTGTCAGGAGAGCTTCTATAGGCAACGGGATGATCTGCATTTATGCTCTTCCATCACTCTGCCTGGGTGCGCTATAGAGCTATTAGGGTGAGATGGTTCACCAAAGGACCCCCAAGACCCAGGCAAGGCCTTGGGGGTCTGGTTGTTTCTTCTTGCCACACACGTCTATAATTTATCATAATTGGTCCAGGCTATCCTGCATTTTATGATTCCTTGTTTGATGCAAACAACAACACTTGCGCTACCACGGGACAATTAATGCAGAATGCAATTAACACACTCGTCAATCATTATTTATGTGCTTGGGCAATTGGCTTTCCATCACGCGGTGAAGAAAAACTCGTTTTACTCTGCGGATTTATGATTTAAAAACAATATACCTTTAAATGAGTTTTGAAGTGAAATCCAGAGTATCTGTCCCAAGTATTTAACAGCTGTTTATAAAAAACGACAGCAATTGACCTGTTATGGCTCATATACATTTAAACACTTTTTAAACCATTCCTTAGTTATTGCTTTAGGTAATAATAATATAATATTTGGCCTTAGCCTCCCTCTTTTCCTTGGACAACACGTTTTACCATTTTCCTATTATCTATCATCCATTGACTGTACAATGGTTCATCCATCCTCTTCAAAGGGTTATACAACTGACTGGCATATAGTTAAAAATATAGAATAATACAATGTCAAACATATGAACCAATTATTCATCAATTAAAACGCCCTCTGATTGTTTTAAATGATACCGTAGTAGTTGTTTTTTCAACTAATGCATTTTAGGACTGGAAAGTTTTGCAAACTTTAGCGATGGTGGTGAGTAAAAGTTTTATATATATATATATTTCTTCAGGGAAATAATGTCCATGCTAATGCTAAAAGAAAACATCAAAGGGACCTACCTTTTCACCAGCCCAGCCCGGCGGTCACTGTAAGCCAGCTGATTGTTCCATCCCCGGCCTCCGTGACGGGGGCTCCTTCAGGCTGTGATGGAAGACTCCTCTATCAAAGCTGCTCCATACATGTGTATGTATTTCTCTTTAGTCTCTTGGCGTAAGCTCTGTTCGCAGTGACCAATTAGCCCTGGCAGAGAGCGGCCCCGTGACCCTTGACCCCTGCTGGGCAGTCTTACCCATTAACCCCTCGGGCCCCAGCTGGAGTCGGTGTAGTCTCCATTCGTGCTGGCCGGCTAAACACGCGGCCGCATTCACCCCAAAGGTTCCACTTTCTGTCCCTTTGTCCGTCACCACTGTTCCCAGCTCGTTCCTCATGCCGACCCCCAGGTACCTCTGGGGTACCCTGCATCTGTATGATGCGCACACACACACACACACACACACACACACACACATGCACGCACGCACGCACGCACGCACACACACATGCACGCACGCACGCACGCACGCACGCACACACACGCACGCACACACACACACACACACACACATACACATACAGACATACACACACACACACACACACACGCACACATTGAGACATACACACACACACATACAATCACACACACACACATTCAGACACACACAAAGGCATATATACAGACATACACACACACACTGGACCGACATGCACATACACCTACACACCCATACATCACACACATGAATCGCACACATACATCACACATGCACGCAAACACACACTCTCACACACACACACACACACACACACACAAACACACACACACACACACACGCACACACACACACACACACATGAGTTGGAAATGTTTATATTGGGGGCAATTACAACAAATTAAGGAATATTAGGTTTGGGGAAGTTATACTGATGTATTGATTTATTGATGACTAATTTGGGCCATTTGACAAGTGTTGCTTAGTAAATAAAGTCATCAATATGTCATGATACACCCTTTGTGTCAACTCTCCCTGGAGTAAATAAAAGCAGATTCAGAGGGAAGATTGGAGATCAATGATTCTCCAGGCTTGTCAGATGATGTGTAGGGTGTTGTGTGATTGTGCGTTCAGCATGGACAGCACACAACTGAACTAGCATTGGTCTGGATGGGACATTAGCTGTCTTTTAGGTGGACTACAGGCTTACTGTACGCAGGTTGTCTGCTGCTTGGGGCTGTTCCTTTGGATATGTAAAGCATTATGAAACAGGACTGTAGAGAGGGACAGACGGAGAGAGAGAGAGAGACAGAGAGAGAAAAAGAAAGACAGAATATAGAGAGAATATAGAGATGAGAAGATGTGAAGACAAGACGAGACAAGACGAGAAGACGTGGCCATGGGTCATGGGTCATGGGTCATGGGTCATGGGTCATGGGTCATGGCCATGGGTGTCTCTGTAACACCAAACATTTCAATTGGCTACCTGATCAGTGTAAGTCATTTGCCTGTTCATATTGTTTGTCAAGTTATACAAAAATAATTCCATAAAATAAAACAAAAATTGTCCTGTAAATTGTAAGACAGGTTTGACCAAAGTAGAGTTCCTCATTATTTGTCATTCATAATACATGGCTCTCTATTCATAGGATATATTAATTATTAATTATAATTAAGCTGCTGGTTAACTAAGCATGTCATGTCACAACTTCTTGCAATTATGGTAACTGATACTGAAACTGTAATTACAGTAAAGATAATTGCCCCAAAGTCATCCAGTACCGTATAACTCCTGTAACTCCTGCTAATGTTGATTTCTAATAGACTCCATCCCAATTGCTATATTTAAACTTGGAGATTAATTTGTGTGGTTTCTTTCATTCTTCTTCATTCCTTCATTGCTTCTCATTAAAACGTATGTTGGTTTTTGACATTAAAGCACCGTTGGTTGTTTCTCTTTAACTGAGTAGTTGTTTGCCAATGATTTCACAAACATAGCGTCTACTGTGTTTGTGACTACATTATTAAAGGCTTCATTTCAACCCCTACATACTACTACGCAAAGTATATCCAGCTCAAACCTAATTTACACTTAAACGTGTACTACCATTGATGTGTTTTCCAATAACTGTTCTGTAAACATTTCTAACAAACCATCGTACATAAACATAAACCTAGTCTCTAATATACCTAATACATTCAAATCAAATGATATAGTTCAATTAAAATGAGGAAATGACTCATTCTGCTATAGCTCAGATGAACCACAACAGAAGGTGTATTAAACTTCCAAATGGAATCCATACATAGAGGTTCTGAATTGTATTCTAAACAGTATGTCCCAAACAGATGCAAATTACTTTGCTAATCTTGCAGCTTCTTTTTGGAGAACAGCAGTAAAAAAAGAGCAGTGGGGAGATCTTTAAAGGCGACCCAGGTCTGAAATCAAAGGCCTCATTGATAACCAAATGGAGCAACATCATTGGATTACAAGGGCTGGCCCAGCAGGGTGTCCCCCTGCATGGGCGCCCTCACCCTGGCTGGAGCACTAGCGAGTTAGAACAACACTAACACAGGACACACAAAGGAAGGAATGACCTGGGCCTTATGCACGTAAATCCCTTCGCAGGACTTCATTCCTATGTGACTGTTCTGAAAAAGTCATTCCGTATGAGCCCTTCTGTGGTATGATCAGCATGTCACACCGTGTCAAACAGACACGCACGTCAGCTCTCGTTGGCAGAAATTGCTATTGTTCCTTCTGCCCCTCCCATCCTTCTTCTTCTCTGCCTTGGCCGGCCTACAAATTGAATTATATTGCTTTATTGTTCCATTACTTTACGCTTGATTGTTTGGGCTGTTGGTCACTGTTCCTCACTATCTTCCCTATCTGAGGTTGTTAGTGGTGGTTGGCGATGACTTCATAATGATAAAGTTTTCCCAAACCGGTGGTGCATTTCACCCTATAGTTAAAATAATGATTGAAACCGATACGAGAATTAGTTCTACATATAATTGAGCTACATGCAGGTCGTTAAGTGTGACATATGCACAACACACTGTAATGGAATTGATGGCACCGGCAGTTAGTCTCCAGTTCATTAACTGTTGCATGTTGTAAAAGTCTGCTTGTTGTGGTGCTGCCACACTGATGGAACGTTAGTGTGTTAGGTGACCACAGTAAGCACGCTGTGGGATTAAACACCACTTTGAGGGCAGTTATCAACTGTAAGTCAGTACAAACTCCTGCTGACACTCCTGCATGGAAAGGTCCGTCTTTCTATGGCTTTCCTTGGCACTAAACATCAACTCAAATGACAAGCCGTGTATTCATTTAGAGGCTCATATTATATAGAAACACACAAATGCACATTGTGGTTGCATTTCTTGTCCTATCTTGGTGAATTTTGATCCTGCAGTATGAGAGTATATAAGATACCGTTGTTCTTTGTAGTACGCTGAAGATAAACTACAAAAAACGAGAACACAACAGCAATACACGGATCCTCATTATCACCATGGTGATAATTGCAGGACCGGTACGACCACACCGGTATCTAGATGAATTGTGCTCTGGGTGCAGGTTCAGTCAGAATAGGTCACCTCAGACCTACTGCACTTACATGACTGCCATTACTTAGTGCAGGTGTCTGAGACTGGAAAATAAGCATGCACTTTAGATCCACAAAGTTCAAAGCAGCTCCGTTCTTATCGTGCACCAATACCACAAATCTTTGTGAGGGTGCCATAAACTGAGTAACCACCTCAAAGGTTATAAGCATTGTGTTGCACATTGTCTCTATGTCCCTCTCCCTCTTGCTCTCTCTCCCCACCTATCTATGTCCCTCTATCTCTGTCTCTTTATCAATCTCCTTTCTTTCTGTCCTTATCTGTTTCCATTATTTCCCTTATAAGGAAAGAATTGCATCATCGTTGTGGCACCATTATCACATGGGGCGTCTAATGAATATTCAGACGATTGTATTAGACATACTTTTATAGCAAAGGTGTGACCTACTTCATGATACCAAAAATAAACGAATAAACTAATAAAAAAGAGCTTCCATCTTGTTACGCTGTTCTAAACGTTCGAACTAAAAGGAAACAACGCTCAAAGCAGTTCATTCATTTTGGGGAAAGAATACATTTTACTTGAAATATCAGCATTTTCTCAGAAAGTATAAATAATGATTTTAAGATTGATTTCAATTTTATACAAAAATAATACATTAAGAGAAAAAAAAAATCAAACACAGTCTTCTCAAAACACGTGTGAGAGCCGTCTGATTGGACGGCAGTAAAAGTCTCTATAACAGTCCCAAACCAACCGACATCATCCCAAAACAATGTCATGACCTAATATTGAACAGGAGACTGGATCCATATGCTGGACTCGCCTACATGGCCATTTTGACTCACAACTCTTTGAGCGCTCAAAACTTCATTGGACAGTGAAGAGTGAGTGAAGAGTCCGCCTTACATCTTGTTTGGTGTCGTATGTGTGTGTGTGTGTGTGTCCCAACTCTTATTGTAATTATTCCTGTCTAATACTGCTTGTCGTGGATGTCGGGTTTCACAGAGTCACTTCCACGCCCCCCCTGAGCTGAGTTCCCAGGGGCCGGCGGTCTGATGCTGCTGTCGTCACAACACCGAGCCTCTGCCTCACAAGACTAGGATGAAAATGAATGAACGACCCGACCGCTATGTTGAACCCCCCGTCACGCGCGGCGGGGGGTCTGAGTCATCAGCGTGGCGAGTAGGAACAACGCGGCGGCGCTTGCTCGCCCTGCGGTCGCTCTGGGACCGGTGGAGTGGGAGCGGGAAGGGAGGGCGAGTCCCATTCCTGAAATTCACCTGAACCCATGTGCAAACAGTGAGGGGGGGAGAGAAAGAGAGAGAAGGGGAGAGAGACACAGAGAGAGAGAGAGAGAGAGAGAGAGAGAGAGAGAGAGAGAGAGAGAGAGAGAGAGAGAGACATGCTAAGATGTGTGACTAGTGTCAAAAGGCTACACGTAAAAATGTGACTCAATTATCTATTATCTCCTATGAAAATGTCTTGTTGTCTTGCGTTGTCTTTGAAGCAAAGTGAATAATAGGTTGGACGTTTTCTTTAAAAAAAGTTTCAAAAAAGCCGTCTACTGACGAGTCGTAGATTTGTCAGTTGTTCAGAGTTCTATTATTAAAGGCAGCTTCATCACCAGACCGAAATAACTGACTGGTCATTTTACTGATATAGTGCATATTAACATCCAGCCTCAGGTTTGTGGGAGACCGTTTGCCATCCAGTTGAACGAAAAACATGTCAAACTTTACATAAACATTACATAGTCCTTCAAAGTGTTCAAGATTGTCAGAATCTCTCAATCACAGTATTACACACACACACACACACACACACACACACACACACACACACACGTACACACACACACGCGCTCAAATCCATCAACTCACAATGATGAAATCCTTTAGGCTATAAAATGCTAGTATTACCTGCACTGAAATGAGCATGGCAAATCTAAAAGTGAAAATATAAACATGGAAGACTCTGCATAACAGAATAATATGAAATAATACAAAAAAAGAAAATCAATACAGGTGTCCCAGCCTCAGGTCATTGTGATTGTCGCAAAAGTTCTGCAGGTGTGTGTGAAGCTCGTGACCCAACAGTCCAGTGATGCATTCAAACGCGGCCAGAGACGCACACACACCGACTGGCACAGCGATCCGAGGACTTCAACAGGACATGAAATCTCCTTGATGGAGACCCGTCGCGCGAGTCCATTTCCAGCCCAGGGAGGGACCGGGCACCACCTCTGGCCCGGGGTCTCGTCTCATTTTTGCGTGATTGGACGTCAGATCACAGCGCAACGCGTCTGGATCCTCCGCGTCAGTCCCGCGCCACATCGCACAGAAGCTTCACGCGCTACATGCCTTTTCTGATGTCTTTGTTCCTTCGTGACCGGACGGACTCTCGCTATCTCTGAGGAGGGGGCAGGCGGGGTTGGTGGGTGGGCGGGGACAAAGGACACGAATACTGTTTGCAAAGATTGTTAGTTCAAAAAAACAAAAAAAAAAAATCTTGTGCATCGTTGATCATTCTTTTGTTTTTTTTTTTTTCTTTTTTCTGCTTGACATCCAGCCTCGTGGCTTGCGGCCGCGCGTGGCCCGAGACCGCCTGGAGTGGGTCTGCTGTTGTGGTTACTTCTTCTTTTTCGCTTCGTCCCCTGACCGCTCACCGCCACTCCTCCTCCCGCTGTTGACCGAGCCACCGTCCAGAACGCGGTTGGCCCGTTTATTAAGGGTCGTCACGGTAACCGCAGGGAGAGGACGGAAAAATCTGCTCCGGTTGCCGGGCGCCAACGGAGTCAGGTGCGCAGCGTCACCAGGCCTGGAGAGGACACTGCAGACAGAGAGCGGAGAGAGAGAGAGGTAGATTGAGAGAGAGCCCGACAAAAAGTACAAAAATACACGGGTGCGTGTCACGCAAAACCCCAAAAAAATTAAGACAGGGACAAAGCGAAACAACAACACGCGCTCAACTTGTGTTACACGAAACCAAAAAATCCCAACCAAGACCGTGTTCCAGGAATGAAACTGCGAGCTGATAACAGTAAGCTCCACTTCCAGGTCAGGCGGAGAGGGAATTGGCGGGTATAGAAAGGAAAGTAAATACATCAACTCTGCACCTTCATGTGCCACACCTGACTAAACACACTCCCCCGTCCCTTTTCCCTCGTCGTTTTTGTATTTAAACGCCTTTTTTCCCCCCAAGAGAGTGTTTGTGGAATTCTTTCTTTTCCTTTCTGTGTGAAGGGGTGTAGGCGCGCGACCCCGGAGTGACCTGCCGTCCTGCAAACAGCCTCACCTGATAAAGCCGCCCAGAGTCCTTCGTCATTAGAAACTGCTCTGTACGTAGACACGGGTCTGTTTTTTTTTTGTTTTTTAACAGACTGGGTGCAATTGAGG